>PVKU01013681.1:0-27335 GCA_004027475.1 Anoura caudifer
ACCTTTAAAACTCTAGATTGATTTGTTTTTTTCACCAACAAGGATTTATTTTTATAAGTGTACAGCAATGAAACCGAAATAGCAACAGGACCAGAAATGGCTAGGAAGGACTGAAAAGTTAGCTAACTAGAGAAGAAGGAACAGAGAAGGTGTTGAGAATGAGGGATAAACAAGCAGAGAAAAAAGCAGCTGCTCATGGTGCCTCCATACTTAATAACAGCATAAGCCACGCACTAAGTGCCATGCACTGTTCTAAACACTGACATGTATTAACCTAGCAAATCCCCAGGATGGACTTCTGGTGTCGCCATGGTGGCTAATGCTGCCACTGTCCAGTCACAGCTGCTGCCTCTAGTGAAATCACACTGGAAGGGAGAAGGATTTCTAAATTAGGCCAGATTTTTCTAAATGCAAATAACATAACAATGCTGGCTCCTGAAGGAGGACCTAAAGTATAAATGCTTTAGGTCCTCCTCCAGGAGCTTTGCTTGACTTATGCTAGATTCTGCTTTGTCTTATACTGACAACAAAATTTTTATTTTTTTTAAAGCTTTCAATGTCTGAAGTCTTTGAAGCTCAGTTTCCCATTAAGGGAAACTGCTTTGAAGAGGGATTGCAAATAACAATTTCATAAATTAATCACGTTTACTTTGGGGGGTGGGGAACAGTTTGTTCTTTGAAGACGAAAATTAAAGTGTGTTTGGTAAATAAATAAATAAACAAATATCCTCAGGATGGTTTGGTGAGGTAGAACTATTATGACCCTGTTTTACCATGAGGAAACTTAGGCACTGAGAGGTTAAGTACTTTGTCTAAAGATTCACAGCACCAGGGTTCAAAACTTACAAAAACCTGATACCATCAATCTAAAATGCCTTCCCTATGAGAGGCTTAACACTGCTCTTAACACTGCTCTAGATGGTAGGTAGAAAATAGACAGGGGGAGGGCAAGAATAGTGTGGGAAATGTAGAAGCTAAAGAACTTATGACACATGGACATGAACTAAAGGAGGGGAATGTGGGTGGGACAGGGTGTGCAGGGTGGAGGGGAGTGAAGTGGGGAAAATGGGACAACTGTAATAGCATAATCAAACTATATTAAAATAAAAATAAGAAAGAAAGAAAGAAATGAAAATATATATATATTTAAATGAACAATTTTTTCTTTCAGAACTGGATATTACACATATGTAAAATCTCTCCTTACCTGTAGCGGTGTGTGACTGTGATACAGGGTAGATTCTTTCCATGCTGAGAACAGGATGCAGACGCCTTTCCCGCTGCAGGGGAAAGGCGACTTTGGTGATAGTGTTAGTGATTCTTCTCCACTCTAATATCAGGCCTGGTAAAGGATGTAATGCCTTTAACCTATTTAAAACATCCTGACAAAGAAACACAATAAAGTAAGATCAGATTCCTATCCAAATTCTATAGCAAGCTAGAATCCCTTTTAGGTAAATAATATAGTCTCAAAATTAACTTTGCTAACTCCTGTATTTACAACTCAAAATTACTGTTTGGACTTTACAGAAATCACCATAATGCTAAAACTCTAATAACTATGGATTATTAAAAGCAAACATGTTTATGCTAAGCAACATCAATTTAGATCTACTTTTAAAAAAATAATAAGATGTCAGCTTAGCAAAGTAACTGCCTCTCTACACTCCACCCAAGAGTTTATATCATCTCTTTTTATCTCTATATTTTCCTCCTCCATTACTCAGACAATTGTAAATTTCACTTTTTTCATTTCTGCCCTAATACTTTTATGGTTCTGCATCAAAAGAAAATGAGAAGACATTTATCTTTAGCACTTTGATTTTTCCAAGCTGCAGACTTTCAATGAATGTTCCAGGAATAAAAACTTGTGAGGTGGACAGGCCAGTGAGGTCAAATAAAACGTGCTACAGAATGGAGCGGAAATGTCCCCAGGTCAGACAAGTCAGAGTGAATGATATCAGGGATGAAATTCTGCAGGACGGTAACCTGTCTCACTGTGGGTGTACTTTCCACCCTTGTTTTCCCACTGAAAATCCATTCCGTAAAAATGTAAAATAAGCCCTTTTACTCTTCCCTCCCATTCATACAGTTTCCATGGATTGTGACTTGAAATTTTACTTTGAAATCAGCAGGTTAGATTCTTAAAAGAGACTCATGTAAAACTTACTCATTTGCCCTGGAATTGAAAAAAATAATGTTTCATTTATATTGGTTTGGGTTTTATTTTTCTTTTAAAAAATTCTTCCATATCTTTGTTCATGTTCATATAACTATACAAATTATATTATACTGGAAGTCTAAACTTAGTGGATGTCAATAATTAGATAGTGTCTACAGGTCTGATTTTGCAAACCATTACACTACTTTAACGATAGGAAGGGCACAACTGCTGGCTCAGATTAGGGTCCGGATTTCCCACACTGAGGCATTGCCACATTTACTGTGGGCAGCCAAACCAGAAGCCAGTTTGTTCTCATGTGGGCAAGTGCAAATGGTGGGCTATGCTGGATCTGGATTTCATCAACATTCTCTGAAGACACCGAAATGCTAAAAGTAGTTCGGACTCTACCCCGTGACGGCTCCAAAGAGCACCTTACTAGTGCTGAACAGTCTTCCCAGCCTTAGCTTGCGTCCATTGTCATTCCCTCTTCTGGTAGAACCCCAGATTTTCTTGCCGCCTTGGTTTTTTATCTCTCCATTTGGTGGCAACTTCAATTCCAAAAATAAAACCTGTAAGAAATTACAGCTTCATTAGTCAAGAATCAAATCTCAAGTATTGTCATTCAGAAAACATTTTTAAAGTTATTTAGAAAAACAACCTATATAGTTCAACTTGGGTTGGAAGAATTTTTTGGAAAGTTTTGAATTACCGCAGTTAAAAAAAAATGTATATGCCCACACGCTAATGCAGGCACTGACAGATTAGTGCGAATACCAGGCTTTCTAACAGTCAGCAACACAGGAACGTACACTCTGTGCTGAACAACTGACAAATAAGCTGTTGACGTTGAGACTTCGGGGGCTCTGACGGTCGCGAACTCTCCTAAACACTACTTGCTGTGGAAACAGGGTGGCTGCTCAATCATCTCAGCCCCATGGAGTCAACATGGGAGACTTCCTGGCTATTTTGATCACGAAAATCAGAGAACACTAAGTAGGAAGGAACCCAAAAAGCCATCTAATTCTACTGCCATAAGGCTGGACCCTGACAGTCCCTGGACACAAAAAGTCGGGAGAAGGTGGCCAAGCCAACGCAGCACTGAGAGCTAGCGTGGCCAAACGCACCCACTGAAGAAACAAAGGGCAGGGATCCAGGCCTTGGGACAAAGACAGGATCCCCTAGATAAATTACTTCTTCAGGCCTTGATTACATCTATGAAATGAGGGGGTTGAACAACATGAGGGCAAGAGGGACTAGTATTTATTGAGCACCTACTACATGCCAGCCATTATGCCAGATGCTCTAACATGTGCCATCACATGTAACCTTTACAATTCTGTGACGAATCTGAAAAAGACAGTTGGGAAAACTTGCTCAGTGTTACATGTCCAGGAAGTAGCAGAATTAAGAATTAGAACCCAGGGTCACATAACTCTAAAGTCCTTTTTTCTTTTCACTAACCCATGCTTCCCTCTAGACCAGAGGTCAGAAAATTTTTTCCACAACAGGCCACCTAATAGATATTTTCAGCTTTTCAAGGTTTACTGTCACAACTTTTCAACTGTGTGATTACAGAATGAAAGCAGGCAAACATAAGTAAATAAACAGGTGTGGCCATGTTCTAACAACACTGTATTCAGCAAAACAGATGGCGGGCCAGACCTGGCCCTCACACTGCAGCTGCCCATCCCTGCTCTAGACCAGTGTCATCCCAAAGAACTTTTTGCAATAATGGAAATGTTCTATATTTCTGCTGTTCAATATAGTACCCAGGGTGGCTTTTGAACATTTGAAATGTGGTTAGCACAAATAAGGAGCTAAACTGATATGTTTTATTTAATTTTAATTAATTTCAATTTAAATAGCCACAAGGGGCAGCTAGTGGCTCCCGTATTAGTGCAGCTCTAGATGAATATGATGTCCTGCCTGGTTCGAAGATGCAACTTCAAGTCTGCAAGAATTAAATAGTCAGTGTGTGAAACTGTTACATTACCTTAAACAGGACAGTTTTAATGTGAAGGCTTAAGAACAAGCTAATAACACGGAAGGCCTTTCATTCTAACTCAGCGTTCGGTCCAGGCCCAGGGCCCTGACACCTCAGTGCCTGTCTGTGTCACAAGGGCACAGGTTCCTGCCTTTGCTCTGAGCCTACTTGTGCTGAAATCCAGAGATCCTATATTTTTTAAAAGCTCCTTATGTAATTTTATGTGTTTTCAGGTAGGTACTCTACTGGCTTAGGGAGTCCTGGGCTAAAGAACTCAAAAGAAAATGTTAAAAATTCTCAAAAAGTCACCACTGAATTCAATACAGATATACCACATGATTAGGAGGCACAAAGTTCCTCACTTTTGAAAACACATAATTCTGTGGCTTAAAAATGGACATTTTTTTAAAAGGATTTTATTTATGTACTTTCGGAGAGAGAGGAAGGGGAGGAGAAAGAGAGGAAGAGAAACATCAGTGTGTGAGAGATATCTGTTGCCTCTCACACCTCCCCAACCTGGGACCTGGCCTGCAACCCAGGCATGTGCCCTGACTGGGAATTGAACCACAGACTTTTCAGTTCAGAGGCCCGTGCTCAATCCACTGAGCCACACCAGCCAGAGCAAAAATGGACATTTTTATGATTATATATAACATTTGTTGAGTACTTACTATGAGATGGTCGCTATTCTAAGTGACCATCATTTATCGTTTATTCCTCAGAATAATTCTATCAGGTATTCCTATCATAACCCATTTTACTGATGACAAAATTGAGATACAAAGAGTTGAGGCATTGGCCCAAAGTCAGGGACTGAGTTAATAAATGAAGAAGGTAGGATTCAAACCCAAGAATTCTGTCTCTAAAGCCTATGATCTGTACCAATATGCTGTATTATTGAGTCACATCTAGCAGATGCTGTAACTTGAATGCTATCAAGTATAAGTATCAAAACCCATGTTTGTAATACCTTTAAAACAACCCAACCACTCTTTGTGGAGTCTGGGGAGAGGGGAGAATAGAATGCCAAACTTTGAAAATAAAAAAGGGAATAAACTATGTCAACATTTAAGTAACGTGATAAAAATAGTAATGAGGTTTAAGAAGCAGACAGTCACAAAAATCTATTTTTCATTAACACCTGAGAAAAATACCTAATTTTGTACTCTGCAACAGGATTTAGAGGCAAGGAAGGGAGAAACAGCTACACTGCTATGCAACTGTTTTTTGTTCTACGAATATTTACCAAGCGCCTCCTCTATTCCAGGCAAATTTCCTTCTCAGGGAGCCTATGTTCTAGGAGCCTTCTTTACTGCCTCCCTATTTCATAAATACAAGATATAACATAAACTGTATGCTGGAATACTCTACCTCCAAAACATTCTGTGTAACTGAATTTGTTGTTTAGGTAAACACATTTAGGAAATACATGCACACAGAAACCATTTTCAACTCTAAAAATTACTTCTCTAAATCCTCTATTCCCATGATACAACCTCGGCAATGTCATCTGAGCTGGTGAAGGAAAAGCTGTGGCCGGCTAGCTGGTAGGCCTGAGTCTCGATGGCATCCAGCGTGGCTTGCATTCTGTGTTTCTGACGTTCGCATTCTGCACTACTAAAGCCGATTCCATTCAGTTCTAGCAAGGCCAAGCAGTACTGGCAGGGCATTTCCACTTCGCATAAAACATCTGGAAGAGAAAAAGAAGACTAAAACATTAATTTACCAGTCAGGTGACTGGATCAGCATCATGATCTAAATGCACATAGAATTCTTGCAGCAAAACCCACAGATGATACCCTGTTATTCTTCCCAATCCAGTCTTCTGAACAGCATTCTCAAACCAACAATGAAAGGCACAAAAGAGCTTTCCACCGCTCCACTTACACACTAGACTATTTTCTTTGGCTATCCGGAGAGCAGAAGAATTGGCAAGCTTGTGAATAGTATGGATTACTGGAGATTGCTTTTTTCCCAAAATAATGTTTCTGCTATTCTCAGCCAGAGCGCAACAGCCAATCTTGTTTGCTAAGCTGACTATAAAGTGTTAACTCCCTGGAACTGGTTCGAATATTCCTGGTCCCATGCTTGCACAAACAACCAAATATGGAGGTTTTACATTTTCTGATGCACTTATCAAAGAGTAAAGAAAATTCCTGAAATAAGAATTAGACTAGTTTTCTATCTGCTCACATTTCTCAACAGATTTTTCATTATAAATCGATTTTCCCAGTATGTCCATAGGAATTTTAGCTTCAAAGACACTCTATACAAAGGGTAGAGCTGACACTGTACACTGTGAGTTCAGCATTTATGTGCTGTGGTTGGACACCCATGATGCCTGTTAACATATTAGAGGCTCTGAGAAGACCTGAACTAAAGACAATTATTTAATTTTGTGTTAACCAAACATCTGAAGTTGCTTGACCACAGAACTCTTTTTTTTATTACTTACTAACATCCTGAATAGTGTCCATAGAATATACTGTGAGAACACTATCCTAAATCAAACCAAAGTCTTCACTTTCCAGTACTATGGGTCACTAGGACTCTGAGAAGCCCTGACCTGCTGCTCCCCCCGCCCCTCCCACCAGCTCTACAAACACATTCTCTGAGCCATTGCTGGTTTCAATCAAAAGGAAGAAGAACTTCAGGGACACCCATAACAACCACCAAAACTAGGGTGAGCAATGGGCCTCTAACAGGAGGAGTAACCAGGCATCGGTCTGGCTTTCAAGGCCTCAAGGCCTGATCCAAAGCAGAAATTCATGGGGTGTGGGACTAGAAAAGTAAGGAACTGGGGTCAGAATAAGAACAGTCATAGCAGTACAATATCAGAGTGACAGGGAGCCAGACTGGATCCTTAGATGGTAGGGAGGAGGGGGGTTGTCATAGGAATGAAGTCCAACAGCCAAAAGGTTGAGGGGATACGTGTGTATATATGTGTGTGTGTGTGTGTGTGTGTGTGTGTGTGTGTGTGTGTGTGTGTGTGTGTGTATAATCTTCAGAATAGCACCAGGAGGAGAAGCTGATTCTCCAATTCCTACCCAGAACCGAAGCTCTCAAGGAAGGTCAACGTGGTCGTTGGACACCGTGTCTGTTGTTCAGCAACAGCGGGGGCAAGAGGAAAGCCTTTCTACAGGAAAGTTTCCCCAGTTAGGCCGGCAGGGCTCCACTGATCAAATCTCATTTGAACTCACTGAAGGTGTGAATTCAAAAGTGTGAAACTACAAGATAGCAAAGAAATATGAATGGAATTCAGCAGAAACAAAAGACAGATTTAGATTCTAAGAGCTGCAGCTATGAAATTGTTAGGACAGTGCACAGGGCACAGTTATGAATGGATTGTTTAGAAAATAAAAAGAGATGAATACAAACAAAGTAAAAGAGCAGGAAAATAGTGCAAATACATCAATAATCACAATAAATTTGTAAATTTAAAAATTTGATAATTTGAACTAACAAGCAAAACAGAGACAGACTCATAGATGGAGAACAGATAACAGCGGTGGTGGGGGAGGTTAGGGGGTGAGAGATGGAGCAAAAAGGAAAAAGGACTCATGGGCATGGACAACAGTGTGGTGATTGCTGGGGGAGGGTGTAAGGGGACTAAATGGTAATGGAAAATATAATAAACATTAAATTTTAAAAAATTGATAACTGAAAAATAAATGAATAAGCTATATTCTGTTTATAAGACATATTTAAAGCATGAGAATTTAGAGGTTTAAAAGGAATAAAAAAGATATATGAGGCATATATTAATCAAAAGAAAGCTGATGTTGCCATATTCATTCCAGAAAATAAACTAAAAATAAAAAAATATTAGTGGTAGAGCTGACCACAACATAAAGATAGAAGGTTTAATTCATCAGGAAGCTAAATCAATTTTAAACATTTATGCATCTAATAAAAAGGTCTCAAAATATATAGTTAAAATTGACTTAACTGTATGTAAAATTAGATACAAAAAACTTAAACAACAAACTTGACTTAACATTTACAAAATTCTGCATCCACAGTTAGAATACACACTCTTCTTACATATACACAGATCATTTACACCCCAGGTCCAGTTTCAGGTCACAAGGTAACTCAAAAAACTTCAAAGAATGGGGTCTGGCTGAGATGGAGGCGTAGGTGGACATACTGAGCCTCCTCGCAAAACCAAAATTAAGGACAAAGATATAGGAACAAGAAAACAGCCAGAACTGATAGAAAATTGAACTCTACGGAAGTCCAACAACCATTCATCCAGACTGGTAAGAGGGGCGGAGTCGCAGCAGGAAAAAGTGAAGGTTGGTAGACCCGGGCACATAGGCAGCAGCGGCTGGCAGATCCCAGGCACACAAGCAGCAGCTAGTGGACCCCAGGTACAGGATGGCAATGGTGTAGACCCAGTGAGGCTGCACAAGGCGGCTGGCTGACCAGGTGGTCCCCATTCATGCTCAAGTAATCCAGGCGAAGGAGAAGTGGCAGAAGGGACTGGAATCCGAGAGAGTGGAGCGAGTACCATTGTTCCCTCTTGGACTCCGTCCCCACATACAGCATCACAACCCAGTGATGCTCCTCCCCTCACTACATAACAGCCACAACCAGACCAAAAAAAAAAAAAAAAATGGCTCAAATGGGAGAACAAATCAAAGCCCCAGAGCCAATTCATCTAAGCAACCAAGAGATAGCCAACCTATCAGATGCACAGTTTAAAGCACTGGTGATCAGATGCTCTCTCAGAATAGGTTGACTTTGCTCACAAATTAGATGAACAAATGAAGGCTACAATAAGTGAAATGAAGGAAAATGCACAGGGGATCAATAGAGATGGGAGGAAAACTGGAACTCAAATCAATGGAATGGACGAGAAGGAAGAAAGAAACAACCAAACAGAAAAGAATGAAGAAACAAGAATTCAAAAAAATGAGGAGAGGCTTAGGAACCTCCAGGACAGCTTTAAACATCCCAACATCTGGATTATAGATGTACCAGAAGGGGAAGAAGAAGAGCAACAAATGGAAAACTAATTTGAACAAATAATAAAGGAGAACTTCCCCAATCTGGCAAAGGAAAGAGACTTCCAGGAAGTCCAGGAAGCTCAGAGAGTCCCAAAGAAGTTGGACCCAAGGAGGAACACACCAAGGCGCACCATAATTCCATTATCCAAGATTAAAATGAAGGAGAGAATTCTAGAGGCAGCAAGGGATAAGGAGACAGTAACCTGCAAAGGAGTTCCCATCAGACTGTCAGCTGATTTCTCAAAAGAGACCTTGCAGGCAAGAACGGGCTGGAAAGAAGTATTCCAAGTCATGAAAGGCAAAGACCTACATCCAAGATTGCTCTATCCAGCAAAGCTGTCATTTAGAATGGAAGGGAAGATAAAGTGCTTCTCAGATAAGGTCAAGTTAAAGGAGTTCATCATCACCAAGCCCTTATTATATGAAATGTTAAAGGGTCTTATCTAAGAAAAAGAAAATAAAAAATAGGACAGTAAAAAGACAGCAAACTCACAGATATTAACAACCACACCTAAAACAAAAGTAAACTAAGCAAACTAGAACAGGAACAGAAACACAGAAATGGAGATCACATGGAGGGTTAGCAACAGGGGAGTGGGAGGAGGAGAGAGGGGGAAAATGTACAGAGAATAAGTAGCACAGACGGTGGGTAGAAAATAGACAGGGGGAGGGCAAGAATAGTATGGGAAAAGTAGAAGCTAAAGAACTTATGACACATGGACATGAACTGAAGGGCGGAATGCAGGTGGGAGTGGGTATGCAGGCCAGAGGGGAATGATAGGGGAGAAATGGGACAACTGTAATAGCATAATCAATAAAATATATTTTAAAAATGCAAAAAGAATCTTCAAAGAATGGGTATTACATAACCATGTTCTCTTACCACAATTCCATTGTTTGAAGGTAATAAAAATACAAAATAAAGCTTCCAAATATTCAGGAATTAAAAAACAATGTTCTGAATAATCTATGATTCAAAAAGTATCATAACAAATTTTTAAATATTTAGAATAAAATGATGAAAGTACTGCATGTCAAAACTTGTGAGATATAATGAAAGTAAAGCTTTAAAAGAAATGTATAGCCTTAAATGTTTAAATTAGAAAACAAAAAAATGATTTGAAAGTAATAAATTTAGTGTCAAACTTATGAATTGAAGAAAAGGATTGCAAAATAAAGTCACAAGAACTAGAAGAAAAAAGAATATAAATGTTGACAAAACTCAAGGAAATAGAAAACAAAAACAATGGGAAAGATCAAAGGCAAAACTGGTTCTTTGAAAAGACTGAAAAACTGAATAAACTTCTAGTGATATTAAACAATAAACATTATAAAAGAAAAGGAAGACATTAACAGGTACACCTGAAATGTAAAAAAAGAAATCATAAACAATAGCTTTGTAACAAAAATTTTTTAATTTTTGAAAAAGAGATAATTTAATTTTTGATGAAAGAAATAAGCTTTTAAAATATATACTTTACCAAAACACAACTTAATGGATATAACTGAATAATCTTACAGTTATTAGGGACATTACAGTGGTGGTAAAAAAATATTTCTACAAAGAAACAGTTTACAGGCAAATTCTACCAAAATTTCAAGGAACACATCATTTCTATCATACATAAACTTCTCCAAAATAAAAAGTTTTTATTTATTTCTATTCATTGACTCATTACATGACACTAGAATAACTTTATTACCAAAAGCAAAGTTCAAGAAAGGAAATTTATAGTCATTTTACAACCACTGAATTGGCAAAATTAAGACAATATTAATTAGCCAAACTTCTTTCATATTGCTGTTTCAAGAATAGACTTTTACAACCAGTCTGGAAAATAATTTAGCATAATCTTATAAAGTTGACTATTCTCATTCCCATGACAGAGCAAATCTACAAACAGAAGTTCTTGCCCATGTACCCCAGTGGACATGTCTCTGTGTTAACAGATGTACACAGAACTACTTGTTATAGCAAAACAAAAAAATAAAAACAAAACTAGAAACAACCCAAACATTTATCCATAGGAAAATGGGTAAATAAATTTTGGCACACACAAAGTGATATATTACACTGCAGTGAAAATGAACTGACTGTAGATACGTGCAATAATATACATGAAACCTGACACAATACTGAGAAAGATAAGCAAGTCCTTATCTGACAAATGTTTGATAAAGTTCAAAGCCAAATAATATATTATTTCTACTTATATAAGAGATAAAATTTTTAATAAAAAATAAAACTTAAATTAAAAATATGGTAATGATAAACATAAATCTTAGGAAGTGCAAGAAATGAGAAGCACATAGGCAGACACATATGTTTGAGTTATCTATAACATGAGTTAACAGCTATTGGTTAAATTATTAAATTAATAATGAATAATTAAAAACTACACACGGACCCATGATGACAGTGTACATAAAAGAAAGATTATGACATACAAATCTGTGCAGATGACATCCTTTAAAAGAGAGAGAAACCAACTTCTCTCTGTGCTTAGAAAATCATCTCAAACGTGTTTAAATCACTCTAAAAACGACCTAGTTAATCCATGTGAAGAGAACAGGATACTTTGTCCTGGACACATTGAGCAAAGAGACATTTATTCATTCCCTAACAAAAACCAGCTCTCTACTGGGGAAAAAAAAATCACCTGCCAGAACACACCCACCCAATAGACAAGAAATGAGAAAAGAAAAAGATGAAGATTCTGGGGGTCCATTAAAATAAATGAGCACATCCTGAAATAATTATGTCCAAACAAAATTTCACAGCTGTCCACATCTTGTCCAAAATTTCCCTTATCTCATTGTATTTCAATTCTCTGGAATCTTTGAATGAAAAAGACTTAACAGTGGGAAAGTGGAGACAACTGTATTCAAACAATAATAAAAAATAAAAATAAAGAATAAAAAAGAAAACATTGTACAAGAATGCATTTAACTCGTAGTCACCAACTTTTGAAAATCTGCAAGAAAAAAAACCTTTCAAGGCACACTGAAATTGTAAATGTTAAAAAATAAAAAATAACCGATCTTGAGGGTTTCTTGTACTTTTCTGAAAGGAAAACCAGTCTCCCTTTTTTTGTAGGTTAAAAACTTCCTTTAAGTACTAAGTGGTCTCTTCCCAGAGATAACAAATGCCTATAATTCTGATAAGGGAGAAGAAATGTCCATAAAAAGTTATACATTAATCCTCATCACCACCATCAAATGTTGGTGTCTGGGAACTACACAGACTATGCCTGACACCTCACCTAGGGGCAGAAGAGGCAGACAGAGGGAGAGAGCTGTGTCCATTCAGCATCACTGTCCATGAACGCAGAAGTGTCCTGTGGTGTGTGTGACACATACTCCCACTCTGTGGCCTACCTACTATTAGCTTAGAGAAGCTGAATTTAAAACACTTTGGTGCCTGTTCCAGAGCTGCTAATTAACATCACTTAAGCAAGTCAGTCTGGTCTTTGTATTATTCTATCCAATGATACTGAAGAGAATATTACTATCAGCATGGAGAGCATATGTTACCAAGAAAAAATAATCAACTAACACAAAAATGAATACTAACTCTGTGGCAGACACTGTACTGAGTTCTTTCTCATTTATGTTTTAAGTATATTTTATTGACAATGCTATGACAGTTGTCTCAATTTTTTTCTCTCCTTTATCGCCCTCTGCCTGCACCACCTCCTCTTAGTTCATGTCCATGGGTCATACATATAAGTTCTTCAGCTTCTACATTTCCTATGCTATTCTTAACCTCCTCCTGTCTATTTTGTACCTACCAATTATGCTTCTTATTACCTGTACCTTTCCCCACCATTCTCTCACACCCCCTCTCCACTGATAACCCTCCATGTGATCTCCATTTCTGTGATTCTGTTCCTGTTATAGTTGTTGGCTTATTTTTTGTTTTTGTTTTATAGGTTTACTTGTTGATAGTTGTGAGTTTGTTGTCATTTTGCTGT
Source organism: Anoura caudifer (assembly GCA_004027475.1). Classification (NCBI taxonomy): domain Eukaryota; kingdom Metazoa; phylum Chordata; class Mammalia; order Chiroptera; family Phyllostomidae; genus Anoura; species Anoura caudifer. Next base: position 13,135 of record PVKU01013681.1, read on the forward strand.
TCATCATTTCTCATCTACATCTATTTCTTAAATAAGTCCCTTTAACATTTCATATAATAAGGGCTTGGTGATGATGAACTCCTTTAACTTGACCTTATTTGGGAAGCACTTTATTTCTCCTTCCATTCTAAATGACAGCTTTGCTGGATAGAGTAATCTTGGATGTAGGTCCTTGCTTTTCATGACTTGGAATACTTCTTTCCAGCCCCTTCTTGCCTATAAGGTTTCTTTTGAGAAATCAGCTGACAGTCTTATGGGAATTCCTTTCTATGTAACTATTTACTTTCCTTTTGCTGCTTTTAATACTCTCTCCTTCTCTTTCATAGTGTGTAACTTAATTATGATGCACCTTGGTGTGGTGTGTTTCTTCTTGGATCCAATTTCTTTGGGACTCTGAGCTCTCTGAATTTCCTGGAAGTCTATTTCCTTTGCCAGATTGGGGAAGTTTTCCTTCATTATTTGTTCAAATAAGTTTTCAAATTATTGCTCTTCCTCTTCTCCTTTGGTACCCATATGATTCAGATGCTGGAATGTTTAAAGTTGTCCCAGAGGTTCCTCAGCCTCTCCTGATTTTTTTGAATTCCTGTTTCTTCATTCTGTTCAGGTTGGGTGTTTATTTCTTCCTTTTCTTTCAAATTATTGAGTTGCAGTTTCCTTCCCTACACTGTTGGTTCTGTGTATTTTCCTTTATTTCACTTTGTATAGCCTTCATTTCTTCCTTCATTTTGTGACTGAACTGAATCATTTCTGTGAGCATCCTGATTACCAGTGTTTTGAACTCTGCATAAGATAGGTTGTCCATCTTCTTGTCACTTAGTTCTTTTTCTGGAGTTTTGATCTGTTCTTTCATTTGGGCCATATTTCTTTGTCTCAGCTTACCTATTATGTTATAGGATGCTTAGGTATTTGCCAGGGCAAGGCAGCCCTCTCCCTCTTTGTTGTGATGTGGCACTGTCAGTCTGGAAGCATGTTTCTTTAGCTCTATGGTTGTCAGACGATAATGCAGTTAGATTTTATGGCAGTTCAGGTTGGTTTTTTGTTTTTAAATTGTTTTTTTTTCTATGCTTGTAATTTTTCTTTTTTTTTTTTTAAATTGGTGTTCAAGTATGGTTGTCTCTATTTTCCCCCAACCACTCTTCCCTGCCCCAAATATCCCCACCTCCCATCCTCAATCCTACCCCCCTTTGGTTTTGTCCATATGTCCTTTATATATGTTCCTTCATGATTCTTCCCCTATTTTCCCCCATTATCTCTCTCCCCCTTTCCCTCTGGGTACTGTCAGTTTGTTCTTCATTTCAATGTTTCTGGTTATATTTTCATGCTTGTTTTATTGATTAGGTTCTACTTATAGGTGACATCATATGGTATTTGTCTTTTACCACCTGGATTATCTCACTTAGCACCATGTCCTTGAGATCCATCCATGCTGTTGCAAAGGGTGGGAGTTCCTTTGTTCTTTCTACTGTGTACTATTCCATTTTGTAAATGTACCACAGTTTTTTGAGCCACTCATTTAATGATGGGCACTTAGGTTTCTTCTAATACTTGGCTATTGTAAATTGTGCTGTTATGATCATTGGGGTGCATAGGTCTTTTTGAATTGGTGTTTCGGGATTCTTAGGGTATAATCCCAGCAGTGGAATTACAGGGTCAAAAGGCAGTTCCAGTTTTAGTTTTCTGAGGAAATTCTATATTGTTTTATACAGTGGCATCAGTCTGCATTCCCACCAACAATGTACTACAGTTCCCTTTTCGCTATAGCCTTGCCAGCACTTGTTGTTTGTTGCTTTGTTTATGATGGCCATTCTGACCAGTGAGAATTGGTATCACACCCTGGTTTTAATTTGCATCTCACTGATGGCTAGTGACGCTGAGCATCCTTTCATATGTCTCTGCCCTCTGTATGTCCTCCTTGGAGAAGTGTCTGTTCAGGTCCTTTGCCTATTTTTTAATTCAGTTGTTTGTCTTCCTGGAGTGGAGTCATATGAGTTCTTTATATATTTTGGAGATCAAACCCTTGTCCAAGGTATCATTGGCAAATATATTTTCCCATACAATTGGTTCCTTTTCATTTTGCTGAGGTTTTCTTTAGCTTTGCAGAAGACTTTAAACTTGATGTAATGCCATTTGTTTATTCTTTCATGTCCCTTGTTCTAGGGGACATATCAGTGAAAATATTGCTACATGTAATATTTGAAATTTTCCTGCTTCTGTTCTCCCTAGGACTTTTATAGTGCTGCAACTTATGTTTTTTATCCACCCTGAGTTGATTTTTGTGTGTGGTGTAAGTTGGTAGTTGAGTTTCATTTTTTTGCATGTAGCTGTCCAGATCTCCCAACAGCATTTGTTAGGCTATTTTTATTCCATCTTATGGTTCTTCCCCCTTTGTCAAATATTAATTGACCATAAAGACATGGGTTTATTTCTAGGCTCTCCATTCTGTTCCATGGATCTATGTGTCTTTTCTTATGTCAGTACAAGAATGTTTGATTACAGTGGCCTTGTAATATAGTTGATGTCAGGTATTGTGATCCCTCCTACTTGGATCATCTTTCTCAAAATTGCTCCAGTTATTCAGGGTCATTTATGGTTCCATATACATTTTTTAAATATTTGTTCTATATCTGTATAATATGTTATTGGTATTTTAATAGGGATTGCATTGAATGTATAAATTGCTTTGGGTAGTATGGACATTTTGATGATGTTACTTCTTCTAATCCATGAACAAAGCATATGCTTCCATTTATTTGTGTCTTCCTTAATTTCTTTCTTCAATGTAGTATAATTTTCTATGCACAGGTCTTTTACCTCCTTGGTAGGTTTATTACTAGGTACTTTATTTTTTGCGTTGCTATAGCAAATAGGATTTTTTCCCTGATCTTTGTTTCTGCTGTTTCATTGTTGGTATACAAAAATGCCTTTGATTTCTGAATAATGACTTTGTATCCTGCTGCTTTGCCAAATTCACTTATTAGGTCGAGTAGTTTTTTGGTGGAGTTGTGAGGGTTTTCTATGGACACTATCATGTTATCTGCAAACAATGAGTTTCACTTCTTCCTTTCCAGTTTGGATGCCTTTTATTTATTTTTCTTGTCTGAACACTGTGGCTAGAACTTCCAGTACTATGTTGAATAGAAGTGGTAAAAGTGGACATCTTTGTCTTGTTCCTGATCTTAGTTGCGGGAAAGCTTTTAGTTTTTGCCCATTGAGTATGGTGTTGGCTGTAGGTTTCTTGTATTTGGCCTATTGTATGTTGAGGAATGCTCCCTCTACCCCCACTTTGCTGAGTGACTTTATCATAAATGGGTGCTGTACCTTATCAAATACTTTTCCGCATCTATTGATAGGATCATGTGATTTTAGTCTTTCCTTTTGTTTATGTGACATATTACAATTATTAATTTGTGAATATTGTACCATCCTTCATCCATGGGATGAATCCAAATTGATCATGGTGTATGACCTTTTTAATGTGTTGCTGGATGCAGTTTGTCAGTATTTTGTTGAGGATTTTAGTGTCTATGTTTATCAGCAATATTGGCCTGTAGTTTTCTTTCTTTTTGTGTCTTTATCTGATTTTGGGAATAGGATGATGCTGGCTTCATAAAGAGTTTGGGAGGCTTCCCACTTCTTGGACTTTTTGGAATAGTCTGAGAGGGATAAGGATTAGCCCTTCCCTAAAAATTTTATAAAATTCTCCTAGAAAACCATCTGGTCCAGGGCTTTTGTGTGCTGGGAGTTTTTGGATTATTACTTCAATTTTGTCAGCTGTTCAGGCATTCTGCTTCTTCTTTGCTCTGTTTTGGGAAATTATATTTTTATAGAAATTTGTCCATTCCACCCCAGTCTCTGAATTTTTTGGCATATAGTTGTTAGTAGTCATTTCTTAAAATCATTTTTATTTCTGAGGTATCAGTTGTAATCTCTCCTCTTTCATTTCTGATTTTGTTTATTTGGGTCTTCTCTCCTTTTTTCTTGATGAGTCTGCTTAAAGGCTTGTCAAATTTGTTTATCTTTTCAAAGAACCAGCTCCTCGATTTATTGATCCTCAGAACTGTTCTTTTAGTCTCTGTGTCATTTAACTGTGTCCTGATCTTGATTATTTCCTTCCTCCTCCTCACTCTGGGCATTGTTTGTTGTTGTCCCTACAGTTCTTGTAGATGTAAGGTTAGGTCAGTTATTTGAACTTTTTCTCTTTTTTAGGTAGGACTGTTTCACTATGATCTTCCCTATCAGGACTGCCTTAGCTGTGTGCCATTAGGTTTGGACTGTTGTGTGTTCATTTTCATTTGTTTCCAGAAACATTTTTATTTCTTCTTTGATCTCATTCTCAACCCATTCATTGCTTAATAGCATGCTACTCAATCTCCATGAATTTAAGTGTTTTTGAGTTTTCTCCTTGAGGTTGGCTTCTAGTTTCAGGCTTTTGTGGTCTGAGAAAATGCTTCACATGATTTCAATTTTCTTGATATTGTTGGGGCTTATGTTGTACCCTAACATGTGATCTATCTTTGAAAATGTTCAATGTGTATTTTTAAAATATTTATTTTATTATTAGAGAGGAAAGGAAGGAGAAAGAGAGGGAGAGAAATATCAATGTGTGGTTGCCTCTTGCACACACGCCCCCCAGGGGACCTGGCCAGCAACCTAGGCATGTGCCCCAACTGGGAATCGAACCAGCAACCTTTGGGTTCACAGGCCCATGTTCAATCCACTGAGCTACAGCAGCCAGGACCTCCATGTGCATTTGAAAAGAATGTGTATTTTGCTTCTTTGGGATGAAAGGTGTGTTTTATATATATGTAATATATCTAATAATATATAATATATAATTATATATTTATATATCTATATATTATATATAACTTTATACATAAATATCATATTATTTTATATATTTATATGTATATATACATCAGTTAAGTTCATTTGATCTAGGGCATTGTTCAATGCTGCAATACCCTTGTTGATATTTTGTTTGAAAGATCTATCCATTTTTGACAGTAGGGTGTTAAAATCTCCTAGTATAAGTGTGTTGCTATCTATGTCTTTCTTGAAGTCCTCCAAGATTTTCCTTATATATTTGGGTGCTGCTATGTTGGGTGCACATATGTTTATAATGTTTATGTGTTCTTGATAAATTCTTCCTTTGAGTATTATGAAGTGTCTTTCTGTTTCTCTTTTTATGCCCTTTGTTTTGAAGTCAATTGTATCCAATATAAGTATTGCTACCCTGGCTTTTTTTTTTTTCCTGTCCATTTGCTTGGAATATTTTTTTCCAACCCTTCACTTTCAGTCTGTGTAGGGCTTTTTCTCTGGGGTGTGTCTCTTGTAGGCAGCATATGTGTGGGTCATGTTTTCTTATCCATTTAGCTACCCTGTGTCCTTTGATTGGAGCATTTAATCCATTAACATTTAAGGTTATTATTCATAAGTACTTATTCATTTTCCCCCCTTTGTACCTGTGTTTCTCTTTTTTTTTTTCCCTTTAGCGTATCTTGCTATGATGGTTTGGTGGAGGTGTATTCTTTCAGTCTACTGGGAGGTGTATTCTCCCAGTTGTCTGAGAAACTCCTTATTTCACCTTCCATTTTAATTGAGAGCCTTGCTGGGTAGAGTAGTCTTGGTTGTAGGCCTTTGCTTTTCATTACTTGGAATATTTCTTGCCATTCCTTTCTGGCTTGTAGTGCTTCTGTTGAGAAATCAGCTGCTAGCCTTATTGGAGCTCCCTTGTATGTTACTTCTTGTTTCTCCCTTGCTGCTTTTAAGATTCTGACTTTAAAACTTGGCATTTTATTATGATGTGTCTTGGAGCAAGTCTCCTTGGGTTCATCTTGATTGGGACCCTCTATGTTTCCTGAACTTTCCCCCTATCCAGGTTCAGGAAGTTTTCTGTCATGATTTTTTCAAATAGGGTTTCTATCCCTTGCCCCTTTACTTCTCCTTCTTGTATTCCTAAGATTCAATGTAGTTGCATTTCATATTATCCTGCAGATCCCTTAAGCTATCTTCATATTTTCTGAGTCTTTTTGTGCTGTTGTTGTACCTGGGTGTTTCTACCTTGTCATCCGGCTCATTAATTCGGTCCTCTGCTGCATCCAGCCTGCTTATGATTCCTTCTAGTTTGGTTTTTATTTCAGAAACTGTATTCTTCATTTATTCCTGGTTCTTGTTTATAGCTTCTATTTCCTTTTTCATACTGTTTCATTCCCACTCAGTCCTTGTAGTTGTCTGTGAGTTCCTTGAGTATCCTTGTCAACATTCTTTTGAATTCCATATCTGATAGTTTGCTTGCCTCCATTTCATTTAGCTCTTTTACTGGGCAGTCTTCCATTCCTTTCAATTGATGGTTCTTTCCTTGTCTCCCCATTTTAAATGACTTTCTGTTTCTGTGATTCCTGATGCTCTGCTTTGTCAGCTACCTTCACCAGGTGAACTTCTGTCGTAGGAGTTCTGAGGGACTCAGTGGTACAGTCTTTGATCTCCTTGTGTCAATGCTCTGGGGTTGCCCTTCTTCCATTTCTGTGGGCTCTCTTGTTGTACTAAAGCTTTACCTGTTGGTGGCTCCTTTGTTGGTAGATTCTCCCCTCCAGAGGGTTTACTGGTATTCACAGCTCCCACCTGTCTTATATGTGATCAGGGACAGGGTGAAGGAAAAATGTATTAAGACAGTGGAAGATTTGGTACTTTAAATCCTATAAATTTAAAGTAGGGAACAGGTTGGTGATCCTTTGGAGAAGTACAGCAATAACCATGATATTTCACCCAACCTGCCACTTTTTATAAAAGATGGAAAAGAAGTAAAACTCTTATTAGAAGGGAAAAAGAATGTGAGCTAACTTTAGAAAGCAGAGTGCTTATGCAAGTTTAGATGGTGAGATATAGTGAGAGTAAGGCTAGAAACCTGGCATAGTGTGTGAGAAATAAAGTTAACTACAACAGTAATAAAGTTCATGAACATGGCAAAATGGATTAAGACCAGGGAAGGGTATTGTGTGGGATTTGGAATAGCAATAATATGATAAGATATATATGATCTGAATGAAAAGAATAAAAAGTAAAAGACCAAGAGTATTAATAGTGTTATTGGAATATGAGTGAAGTGAAAGAAGAAAAATTAAAATGCAACATGAAAGAGTATAAAGAAAACCAAACAATGAAATCAAACAAACAAACAACCCAAATGAAAAGATGGAAATAAAAAACATTAAAAAATAACAAAAAAAATAAAATGCAAGTTCTGAAGGATAGTAAAGAGAAATTTGTCTCAGCTGTTGGTGTTAGCCTTCTGACTTCTGGATCTGTCTTTGTTCTTCTCACAGTTCCAGGTCTTATTGTCTCACACTTAAAAACAAAACAAAAAAAAAGCCTCCTGCTGACTTTAAACCTGCCTAGTGGGTTTTGCCAGTCTTCCTGGATATTGCAGGAAGAGGGGAGCTGGGCTCCATTTTTTTCCCTTCCTGTGGTTCTGAGAAAAAGAGGGCTCAGTCTGGACTTCAATATTGACAGGTGCCCAGTTTCCAGCCCAAGCCCTCAGAGCACTGTGCAGCTCACACTGTCCGCTCTGCACATGTGAGCCAGCCAGCACCTCTCATCCACCTTCTTGTGCAACCCTTTGATTAGTCCATGAGGTGCACTGAGTGGGAGCAAATCGCACCCCTCCTCCTCCCTCTTTGCTGGCCTGGCCGCTGCACTTGCACAAAGTCCCTTCAGAGCAATTTAGTTCCCCTACTGAATTAAGTCTCTCGGGGCACTGCTACCTCTCTGAGGCCCTGGTGCCCCCCTTTGATCAATCTGTGAGGCGCTCTGAGTAGGAGCAAATCACATCCCCCCTCCTCCCTCCTCGCTGGCCCAGCTGCCGCATGAGAGAGGTCCTTGCACCTCTCTGAGAGCCTTTTTGAGTGAATTTCCTTGGTTATGGATGGCCATTCCTAACAAGCTCCCAGCTTTCCACATCAACTATCTGACCAGTCCAGAGACTATCTGTGTCACAGCCAATTGCAGCCCATATATTCTCCCATCTCCATGTGTCACCTGGCTCCCCAATTTCTCTGGTACTGTCCCAGCCAGCAACCACAGTCTCTGCCAAGTATGCGCCGGCTGCCTCTTACTGTGTCTTTATCTCCCCAGTGACTTGAAGCATCCAGGTCTCCCCCACTCTGGAAGGGGAGTGAGGTAGGAGGGAACTGCTAAGTTATAATTGCTGACCTGGCTCTCCTCCAAAGCTCCAGGGGCAGCCAAGGTCTCTAGCGCAGGGTGTGGGGACCTTCCCATCAAGCTACAAAATCTTACCATCCTCTGCAACCTTTGGCTTCCAAACTTCCTATCAGTTGGGATTCTGTTGGCTGTTCACTCTGTTCTTTGGAAGATCAGTTAGGTATCCCAGTTGGGTAAATGAGCAAGTGGGTTCCGATCCCACCTACCTCACTGCCATTTTCCCCCTGCCTAAATTGGTTGTTATCCTTCTTTTGGTTGTGTAAGGAAGTGAAGCATTTCTACCTGTGCCTCCATCTTGGCCAGAACAGCCTAGTTCTTTCCCATTTAATACACATAACAGTTTTAGAAGAACCAACTTAGAGGGTTTCAGTAGCTTGCCCAAGGTCCCTCACTAGTAAGTGACACAGCCCAGATTCCAAACCCAGTCTCTGTGAACACATCGGTCTGCTGTTTCTAGTATTTAGTATTAACCAGGCAATAAATTCATCATTTATAACTTCTCACAATGAAGCCAACTTTGTTCCACTTCATCATTTCTACCATAAGCGTACATTATGCTCTGTGAAGTCAAGGTACTCACTGTGGACCAGCAGACTAAAAACTAAATCCATGAAAGGTATGTTCTAAGTGGGAATAAAAGTAATTTGATAAAGTTCAAATATAAAAGCAATAAATGAAGAGGAGAGTAGTGGGGGAGGATAGGGACAATAAAAAATATAAACATATGTTTAAAAAGCAGAAAATGAATATAGCATCACTAATTCTCTTCATTACATTAGAGCCTGAGGTTGGCAAATTATGGCCATACTAGGGGCACATGCCTGTTTGTATAAATAAAGTTTTATTGGAACACTCAGTTTCATATTTCTGTGACTGCCTTTGTGATATAATGGCAGAGTGGAATATTTGTGATTTAGACTATTTGGGTTGCACAACCAAAAATACTTACTACTTAGCTTTTAACAGAAAGTTTGACCCCAATACTAGACAATCCAACATTATATTTTGTGTAAAAATTGTCATTTACCCTCCCATATAAAAAGTGGCTAAATATATAACTATCACCAGTCTTAACAGCATAAAAACACCAAAAAACTGCTTTACCATAAAGGTTTTCCTTCTTCAACAAAGAATTGAGTTGGTTCATAGAGTTGAAGACGAGAATGGACTCTACTGATGCTCTGTACCGTCCAGAATGCCCAGTGTTGACGTTCAGCCCCAGGCTTTGAATTCCTTGGCCCATCTCTACCCCTTCCAGGAGTGGAAGCTCGTGAGGAAGAAAACTGGCAACTATGCTGTGAAGAGTTGGCTCCTTAGAATCTGGATCTAACAACCAGCACGCCACCTGAAAGGATAGCAATCAGTATGTTTTCTTGATTTTTTTTTTTCAAATTTCTGCATCCTTAGGTTAAAAGGGGAAAAAAGAAAGTTCATTTTCACTTAATACTTTTCAGTGGTCTTCCTGTGAGAAGAGAAGGATAATTGTACCAGGACTCAAACGTGAAATCATATGGGTTAGCTGCCTGTAATGCCCCCAACAAGGGACCTGGCCCATAACCCAGGCATGGGCCCTGGGAATCAAACCAGTAACCTTTCAGTTCACACTCCACTACTCAGTCCACTGAGCCACACCAGCCAGGGCTGGGCTGATTTACTCAATCATGCCTATGTAATGACTCCTCCTTAAAAACACAAAAGGAGAAGGTTTGGAGAGCTTTGTGGTTGGCAAACACACAGAGGTATTGACAGAGGCCATGGGAGCTCCTGGCCCCTTCCCACATATCACTCCTGTGTACGTCTTCACCTCGCTGTTGATTTGTATCCTTCAATATCCTTTGCAATAAACTGGTAATCTAATCAGTAAACTGATTTCCTGAGTTTGAGCTTCTCTAGCAAATCAACCAAACTAAAGGAGGTGGGAACCTGTGATTTAGATGGTCGGTCAGAAGCACAGATAACAACCTGGGCTTGTGGCAGGAGTGTGAAGGGTGGCAGGATATCTTGTAGGACTAAGCCCTTAACTTGTGTCAGAACTGAGTGGAACTGTAGAACACCCAGCTGGTAGCCAAAGAATTGCCAGAGGTGTGGGACACCTCCCCCAACCACATTAGAAACTGGTGATCAGAACCCTCTCAGGAGGCACTATAAAAGCTGGCAAATGTTTCTTATAAAAGTAAGATTTTATAAAATAACAGTTCATCTTCTTACATCAACTGTTTTGATTCACAATTTACATAACAATTATGGAATATTTCAAGTAGTTTATGCAAAAGTGCTATATAAATTTGCAATGATGCTACTGTAGTTTTAATAAGCTCATATTACCCTTATTCTCATTTTGGATTCTATAAGATCAAAATTATGTGACAACCACCCCGGCCTGGTGGCTCATTTGGTTGGAGCATTGTCCCATACACCAAAAGGTTGCAGGTTCAATCCCAGGCCAGGGCGTGTACAAGAGGCAACCTATTAATGTTTCTCTCTCATATCGATGTTTCTCTCTCTTTCTCTCAATCAGTCTCCCTTCCTCTCTCTAAAATCAATAAACATATCCTCGGGTGATGGTTAAAAAATATTATGTGACAACCTTTTATATCCAATTGAGGTCAGTTTAGAAACTACATGGCATTTGGGGGGATGGGGGAAGGTAGAAGAGGGTAAAGGTGGGGAATAAGTGGTGACAAAAGGAGGCTTGGCCTTGGGTGATGAACACACAATACAATACAGATGATATATTACAGAACTGTACACTTGAAACCTATATAATTTTATTCATCAATGTCACCCTAATAAATTCATTAAAAAATTAAGAAACTACATAGCATTTATCACATGTAAACTAAGGCTGGCTTAAAGTATAGAAAATGATAGCATCTTTAGTTTTTCTGACACTCCCTTTGAAAACCTTTGCCATAAAAGCTGACAAAACTAAGAAACTAAAAATTATTGTATTATTGATTATAGTTTTAATTACAACCAAATAGTTAGTCCTCACTTAACATTGTCCATAGCTTCTGCAACTTTAGGCAAAATGACCATAACGAAACTAATATTACGATAGGTTAATCAATATAAATATGAGTTAAGTTCCTATGATGTAGAATGATAGACATTATTTGAGGATATGCTGTAGTATTATATCTCAACTCAATATTAATATTCCACAAAAAGATATCCCTTTGAGGGCTATGATGTTGTAAATAAATATCTTCCAAAAATGCAACATAGTGTTAAGTGCATATTACAATAACATAAGTTACCCTTTCCTTAAAAACGTAGTCATCATTATGAAGAACGGACCATACTTTGGTCCTATACAGGAAAGTTCTCAAGGGGCAAGCTGGTAAGGTGATTCATCTCCATGCTAAATGACCACAACTGCTATTCCTCTGGGCATCTCACAGCTACACACTTCTATTTCCTGCCTCTATTCTCAGGGATGTTTGAAACATCCTATTACCCTATTACTGTTCTAAATCAGACAGTCCTCCTTTCATTTCTTTTTTTTTTATTTTTACTGAGTTTTTAACTTAAACTTTTAGAGCATCTTTAGTTTCACAGCAAAATTGAATGGTATGTACAGAGATTTCTTGTATACTCCTTGCCCCCACCCCACACAACATCCTCACTATCAACAACCCATATAAGATTGAAATATTTGTTATAACTGATGAACCTACACTGACACATCATTATCTCCTGAAATCCATAGTTTACATCAGGGGTTATTTTTGGATTACACATTCTGTAGTTTGACAAATGTATAATGGCATGTATCCGCAGAGCCTTACAGAACACTATGCTCTGCCTACATCTCTCCCTCCCCCTAACCCCTGGAAACCATTAATCTTGTTACTATCCTTATAATTTTATCTTTTCTATATCGTTGAAATCATACAATGTATAGCCTTTTCAGATTGGCTTTTTTCACTTAGTAATATGCCTTTGAGTTTCTTCCATGTCTTTACATGGCATGACAGCTCATTTCTGTTGAGTGATGAATAATAATCCATTGTCTAGATGTCCCACGTTTACTCATCCATTCTCCTACCAAAAGACATCTTCGTTGCTTCCAAGATTTAGCAATTATGAATAAAGCTGCTATAAACATCCATGTGAAGCTTTTTCTTTGGATGTATCATTTCTAATATACCAGAACACAGAAAACTTAGAACATACAACTAAAATAAAAATTTTAAATATTGCTGAGGAAAGATACAAACTTTAGTGTTTGACATTTGTGACATCTCTGTTCTTAGCTACGCTGAGGCACTTGGTGCCTAACTCTGTGTTCTAAGGGGGTGGGATTACTCAGGAAAGAGTAACTACTCTACAAAACTGAAGCTGCATGGTTGGAGGCAAATAAATATCAAGTCATTTAAAAATTAGCCCTAAATGTTAAAAAAAATTAAGTATGTAAAAATTAAATAAGACATAGAACCTTAGGATCTTCATAACTTTGTTCCAGGGAGATTCCACAAGACAGAAGAAGAATTTTATAGCTCTGGATGAAGTCATAGATGATAACAGTACGTTCCTTATCAGACTCCTTTGGAAAGCATGATTGAAGGTGCCACATTCTGTCATTCACAGTCAGGTTTGGATCCAGAGAAGGTGGGACCAAATTAGCACTAATTTCTTAAAAGAAAAAAAAAAGTCATAAGGCAAAAATCACGTGCATTCACATGAAACAGCAATCTATAATGCAAAGACTGAAACAGTCTAGTTCCATGCAACCAATAATTCAGCATGACCTTACTGAGGTCATGTCAGCTATGTAGACAGAGTGCTTCATAATCCAAAACTTATGGTTTGAATTAGGTGATTTATAATGCTCTATTTATTTAGGTGGAAGAAAATTCTAAAAATCAAGGTTTTAAAAAATAAATTTACATTTCTCAGGATGAAGAATTAAAGACAAAAAAGGGTACTTTAAAATGAATTTTAAAGGAACTCCTTTTAAATGGAGATCTAGTAAGAATATATAATATTATACCTTTTAAAAATAGTAGTTCAAGTAACTACTCACCCTAACATATTATTCTGCAAGACACTTGAAAATATTTCATGCTTACTCAGGAATAAACATTATATGGCATCCTATAAAATGTTTCCTTTTCAATCAACAAGGTATCCAACAACTATAATCACAAGGTATTTCCAGAACATATCTTTTTAATTCCAAAGACTTCTCCTAGGCTGTGTGATCCAACTACTGTAGATTACTCGCTCATCACTAACTCTAGATGAGCTCTAGACCCAGTCAAAAGAAGAAAAGAAGTCTGAAAAGAAACTGCTATGATCCAATCTTCAAAAACAAACTCTCAAGATGGTCAGAGAGTCCCTGGTGCTCCACTACCCCCAAGAAGAAAATACAGTATTAGTAGCTACTTCCATGTGACAAGATGAAGGGAGTAAGGGTGGCATTTCTCAAAACAGTCATTATAGTTAATATATGAAGTAATGTACACACTAGAGCCACTATCAAAAATTTACTTCTAAAAGTAAATTCTTAGTAAATATCAGGTAATTATTCTCAACAAAGAAGTCACTATCTCACAGAGGCTACATGAAAATTATATGACGAATTTGCCAACTGGTGATTACCTACCAGAATGCTTCTGTTCCCTCTGTAATGAAATATAATAGGCTTCTCTTCCACCCCAGCACACAGCCAGTCCGATCACCGAGATGTTACTGTAGCCTTTAACAGGCAATCCGTCATCTCTAATAGGAGTTTCCTGAGGTGACCTAACTAAGTAAATCAAAAATGAAATAGTTAAAAATCTCTAAAAATAACACCATTAAACAACATTAAAACAATGATAATAATTTTATAACCCAGGTGGTGAAAGACAAGTACCATATGATCTCACCGATAAGTGGAAACTAATCAAGAAAACAAACAAGGGAGCAAAATATAACCAGAGACACTGAAATAAAGAACACACTGACAGTGACCAGCAGGGCTGGGGGACAGG
>PVKU01013682.1:0-27331 GCA_004027475.1 Anoura caudifer
GGAAAGGGAGGGGAGCTGGGGAGGGCTGGGGTGGAGGGACGGGATGGGAGTAGAAAACAGAAAACTGTATAAGAACAACAATTAAAATAAAATTTAATAATAAAAAGATTTTATTTATTTTTAGAGAGGGGATGGGAAGGAGGAGGGAAACAGCAATATGTGGTTGCCTCTCGCACGCCCCCTACTGGGGACCTGGCCTGCAACCCAGGCATGTGCCCTGACTGGGAATCAAACCAATGATGCTTTGCTTTGCAGCCTGCACTCAATGCACTGAGCTACACCAGCTACACCAGCCAGGGCTTTTTTTATTTTTAATTTTAAAGATTTTATTTTTAGAGCGAGGAGAAGGGAGGGATAAAGAGGGAGAAGCATCAATGTGTAGTTCCCTCTAGAGCACTACCTACTGGGGACCTGACTGGGCAGATACCCTGACTGGGAATGAAACTAGAAACCCTTTGGTTTGCAGGCCAGCACTCAATCCACTGAGTCACACCAGCCAAGGCTATTTTCCATCTTTTTAATTTTAACCTCTTTGTGTCTTTATATTTAAAGCATGTCTCTTTTAAACAGCATATTTGTGTTTTGTTGTTATCCAACGTGACAATTTTTGTTTAATTGGAGAGCTTTAGTCCATTTACAATTAATATAATTACTGATGGGTGCATTTAAGCCAACTGGCTTGCTCTATGTCACTGCCCTGTGAGCTTTTTGCTTATTCTGTGCCTTCCTTAGACTGAGTATTTTTTATTAAAGATTATTTATTTATTTTTAGAGAGGGGAGGGGAGGGAGAAAGAGGGAGAGAAGCTTCAACATGTGGTTGCCTCTTATGCAACCCCTACTGGGGACCTGTCCTGTAACCAGGCATGTGCCCTGACTGGGAATCGAACTTGGTATCCTTTGGTTCCCAATCCATTGAGCCACACCAGCCAGGACAGATTGAGTATTTTAACATTTCACTTTCTTTCCTCTCTTGGGTTTTTGGTTATGCCTTTTTTTTTTTTTTTTTGTATTAATGGCTCTATGGATTACAGTATTTTAAAATTATCCCAGTATACCTTGACTGTGTATTCTGACATTTCACTTACAATGTAAAACAGACAGACAGACAGACAGACAAACGAGACCTTTGGAATGTTACTTTGACACTCAGCTCCGGGCAGAAACAAGCAGTAATTTGCTCATTGAAAATGTGTGGGCTGGGGACCAGAAAGTCACTCAAAGCCACGCCGTGTGGGAGTGTGAGGGAAAAAGTGTTCTCTGAATTGAGACTACCAACTAATCAGCACCCAATTGCCTTAACTTTATAAAATCCAGGGGACTTCCAGGGGTAATTAAACAGCTCGTGGTTAGAATTCCCACCGACCGCCTACATCACTGTCTCCAATAGCGCCCGGAACTGGGGGTCAAGGCGGAGTGGGAGGCCAATGTGGCTGTTTCTCCCCTGAGCAGGAATGTGACATGCTCCCCGCTACTCAGCGTTTCCGTGTGATGTGCTGCTTCCCTGGACTCAGAGTTTTCTGGGTCTAGTTCGAGTCAGGCTTTCTTCTCTAAGCCACTTCCACAAGCCTGGGCAGGCGTTTGGTCCGGCTCGGAGGGGGAATGGGTCGGTACAGTTGTGATCAATGCAGGGACCCGTCGGAGTCACTTTCTCACAGCGGGGCTCCGGAGGCTAGGGCGCGTTGCCCAGGTACGGCGCTCTGGCAGAGGAACGCAGGTATGCGTGCTCTCGGGGTTCCAGACCGTCCCCCGCCAAGACCTTTTGCAAGCAGCTCATGCCACCTACGCACCGCCCTGACTGCATGGAGCCCCGGGACGGGGTGCGGAGCCCCGAGGTCCCGCGCAAGAGCCTCTGTGGCCCAGGCCTGCAGAAGGCCCTCGCGCACTTCTTCCCCGCGAGCAGCCCAGACAGTCGGAGTGGAGCGCGGCCTGCGCCACTCCCGCGTCCCTTCCAGGAGGTGGCTGAGGGCGCGGTGGAGCCGGGAGGGAGGAGCGCGGGGAGGAAGGGGCCGAGCCGGGAGAGCCCCCGCCCCGGGAGGAAGGGGCGGAGGCCGGGTGTTTCCTGGAGCATTCCCGGCCCGCCCGAGTGACTCATTCCGGCAGGAAACTCCCAGGACCCGTACGGGGCCCCCGAGACGCCGCCGCCGCTGCGGACCCAGGTGAGGACTGCTGCCGCCCCGCCCCGCGGTCCCGCGAGCTCCGGGCCCACCTAGGAACCCCGACTGGGCCCCGCGAGCGGCCAGGACTTGGCCTCTGGCGGCGCGGCCTCCCGCGGCCTTGGGGACCCGCCCGGCGCCCGCACCCACGCCCTGGATCCCGCGGTCCGTACGCTGCGCAGGTCCAGCCAGGAGGGGGTCACCCGCGTGTCGCAGTTATTGTTGGAAAGTGAGGAGCAGAAAGCTTGCACTGAGCTCGTGCGACGAGCCGCGCTCGGGGGGAAGCGGGAGGGTCCGGCCCAGCGAAACCGCTGCGGGTTCCGGGGTGACCTGGGCTTCGTTGAGCGCGGTGGTTGGGGCTCGCGCCGCCCCCACAGCCCTGCGGGATTCGGGTTGAGTCCGGGTGCGAGCGCCAGGCTTGCAGGGCAGAGTGACAGCGAAAGGGTGGAAGAGCGACGGGGAAATGGGCTTTGGGAGCGTGTCACACGCAGAGCGCCGCCAGGGCCGTGGCTTCCTCTCCCGCGTAGTCCAAACGGAACGGACCGCAGTGGCTCCTTCCAGCTTGAACCGCAATATCCGCATGTCTCAGAGCAATGGAGTCTTAGCAGGGTTTCCTTTCCAGGAAGACAGGGTCCCAGGGCCCGGGACAGCGTCTCGCCGCAGCTTCGCGAGCCCAGTGGTGTGTCTTGCCCATTTTCTAATGCGACTCCTTAAACTGATCCGTGATTGGAGCCGCAGCGATTCCCGGGACAGGAGCTCAGATCGCTGTTCTTGGCAACTCATCGGTAACACCAGACGGTGGAGTCCAGGCTCCTGCGACGCGGCGGGGTCCGTGCTGGGTCTGGCGAGGGGCTCAGTCGGCGGGCCCCGTGCCTGCAGGCTGTCAGTTTTCGTCCGTGTGCGGAACAGAGAGGAAGAATGGCCTTTAAATCAACATGGCCCCCGCAGGTCTGCCTTCGCCAGGAGTTTAGTAGGAAGAGGGTGCTGTTGGTTTCCATGCCGCCCTCCTGCCCCAGAGGCTTGAGCTCCGGGTCTGAGACAAACAAGGAATTGTGGTGGAAAACATTTCCTGAGTTCGTAGGTCTGTTTGTGTGCTGATAGATCGCTCAAAGAAAATTAAGACTTTTTGTTTGTTTGTTTGTTTGTTTACTTGTATGTGTGTTTACTTGAGTTTACTTTTAAATTTACATGTAGTAACAGTCACTTTCAGTGAGTTTTGACAAATGCATAGTCTGCCTTTGGCCTAACAATCAGGATAAGAACAGCTGCATTACCCCTAAAATTCCTTCCTGCTCCCGCTTTGGAGGCATCTCCTCCCTCATTTTTAAAAAAAAAGGTTTTATTTATTTATTTATTAAGCCAAATCACTTAATCTTTATTAATATTTTGATGTATACCTAAAGTTTTTTGTTTGTTTTTTAAATTATATTTTATTGATTATGCTATTACAGTTGTCCCATTTCTCCCCCATCATTCCCCTCCACCCTGCACAGCCCCTCCCACCCACATTCCCCCCTTTAGTTCATGTCCATGTTTCATAAGTTCTTTAGCTTCTACTTTTCCCACACTATTCTTACCCTCCCCCTGTCTATTTTCTACCCACCGTCTATGCTACTTATTCTCTGTACCTCTTCTCCCTCTCTCCTCCTCCCACTCCCCTGTTGCAAACACTCCATGTGATCTCCATTTCTGTGTTCCTGCTCCTGGTCTACTCGTTTGCTTAGTTTGCTTTTGTTTTAGGTGTGGTTGTTAATACCTGTGAGTTTGCTGCCTTTTTACTGTCCTATTTTTTATCTTCTTTTTCTTAGATAAGTCCCTTGAACATTTCATATAATAAGGGCTTGGTGATGATGAACTCCCTGAACTTGACCTTATCTGAGTAATGCTTTATCTTCCCTTCCATTCTAAATGACAGCTTTGCTGGATAGAGCAATCTTGGATGTAGGTCCTTGACTTTCATGACTTGGAATACTTCTTTCCAGCCCCTTCTTGCCTTGTAAGGTCTGTTTTGAGAAATCCGCTGACAGTCTGATGAGAACTCCTTTGTAGGTGACTCTGCCTTTATCCCTTCCTGCTTCTAGAATTCTCTCCTTCATTTTAATCTTGGGTAATGTAATTATGATGTGCCTTGGTGTGTTCCTCCTTGGGTCCACCTTCTTTGGTACTCTCTGAGCTTCCTGGACTTCCTGGAAGTCTATTTCCTTTGCCAGATTGGGGAAGTTCTCCTTTATTATTTGTTCAAACAAGTTTTCCACTTGTTGCTCTTCCTCTTCCCCTTCTGGTACCCCTATAATTCGGATGTTGGGACGTTGAAAGATGTTCTGGACGTTCCTAAGCCTCTCCTCATCTTTTTGAATTCTTGTTTCTTCCTTCTTTTTTGTTTGGTTGTTTCGTTCTTCCTTCTGGTCCACTCCATTGATTTGAGTCCCAGTTTTCCTCCCATCTCTATTGGTTCCCTATGTGTTTTTCTTCATTTCACTTATTGTAGCCTTCATCTGTTCCTCTAATTTGCGACCAAAATCAACCAATTTTGTGAGCTTCCTAATCACCAGAGCATTGAACTGTGCTTCTGATAGGTTGGCTACCAATGCTATGAGCTCTGCATCTGATAGGTTCACTCAGATGAATTAGCTCCAGCCGGGTCTGTTCTCCCTTTTGAGCCATCCTTGTTTTTTTTTTCCCCTGGTGGGGCTGTTATATAGTGAGGGGCGGAGCCTTAGGCCTTCACCAGGGCTGGGTAACCCAGTTGCTGGGTTGTGACACTGGATGTGGGGGCGGGATCAGAGAGGGAACAGCGGTGCTTGCTCCACTCTCTGCCAGATTTCAGTCCCTTCTGCTGCTTCCCCCAAGCAAGCTGGACCCCCAGTGCTGATTTCTGGGTGGGTGGGCGTGGGTACGCCCCAGGACCCTGTGGGTCTCCCCAACGAAGTCCCCCATGAGGCTGGGACTCCCTCCCCACACCTCAGCCCCCACAAGTATCCTCAATGGGTGCTTTTAGGCTTCATTTCCCGGTGCTGGGGCCCTGCGTTGTGCAGTCTTTCCCTCTGCCCGTCCTTGCCTGGCTTATCTGCCTGCAAATGTGTGTCTGTGGTCAGCTGCCTTGTGGGCCCCACTTGGCCTCCCCGGGTTTGGCCACGCAGCAGCCTGGGTGCCTGGAGTGACTTCGTGCCCGGGACCATCACCAGCTTATCCTGCGGTGATCGGCATCCACCGGCCATGGACTCCACCCCTCTTACCAGTCTGGGTGAGTCGTCATTTGGGACTCCTGCACAATTCAATTTTCTCTCTGTCCTGGTTGGGTTTTCTTTTTTTTGGTTGTATATTTTTGTTGTCCTTAATCTTGGTTGTGAGAAGAGGCACAGCGTGTCCAGCTACGCCTCCATCTTGGCCAGCTAAATTTTTATTGATTTGAGAGAGAGAGAGAGAGAGAGAGAGAGAGAGAAAGAAACATAGATAGATAGAGAGAGAGAGAGAGAGAGAGAGAGAGAGAAAGAAACATAGATTTGTCATTCCACTTGATGCATTCATTGGTTGATTTTTGTACGTGCCCTGACCAGGGTCAAACCTGCAAGTTTGGTGCATGGGGATGATGCTGTAACCAGCTGAGCTACCCCGCCAGGGCCTACAAGTGATTTCTTTGTAGCATGTTATGCTGTTTGGTAGTATTTTACTCACAGTAGAACTGTCAAAATAGGATTGAATCCCTTTACCCCCGCCACTGCTTTTTCAACTAAGTTTAGATAATGTTCTAAATCTTTTGCTGTCATTTCATTAATTTTTCACAGCTTAGTCATTGGAGTAGATTCCATCTCAACCAGTCAGTCTCTTTGCTCATCCAGAAGAAGCTGCTCCTCATTCATTAATTACCATGAGGTTGCAGGAATGCACTCTCATCTTCAGGCTCCACTTCTAGCTCTTGCACTGTTTCTGCCACAGCTGCACCTACTTCCTACCCCGAAGTCTTCCACCTTTCAAAGTTCTCCATGAGGGCTGGAATCCGCTCTTCCAAATGCTTGTTGATGTTGATATTTTTGGCCACTTCCCTTGAATTATGCATGTTTTTATTTTTTAAAGATTTTATTTATTTTTAGAGAAAGGGGAAGGGAGGGATAAAGAGAGGGACAGAAACATTGATGTGAGAGAGAAACATCAATTGGTTGCTTCTTGCACGAGCCCCAACTGGGGACTGACCCTATAACCCAGGTATGTGCCCCGACTGGAAATTGAGCTGGTGACTTTTCACTTTGCAGGATGACGCCCAACCCACTGAGCCACAGCGGTCAGGGCATATGCATGTTTATAATGGAATCTAGAATGATGACTTCTTGCCAGAAGGTTCTCAATTCACTTTGCCCAGATCCATCAGAGAAACCACTGTCTGTGGCAGCTACAGCCTTACAAAATATATTTCTTCCATAACGAGATTTGGAAGTCAAAACTACTCCTTGATCCCTGGGCTGCAGAGTAGATGCTGTGGTAGCAGCATGAAAACATTATTAATCTGGCTGTGTTAATACGTCGCATCGGAGTTCTTGCTGGGATGAGGTGCTTTATCAGTGAGAAGTAATATTTTGAAAAGAACATATTCTTGAGTGGGCTTAAAATATTTATTAAACCACATTGCAAGCAGATGAGCTGCCATCTGGCTTTGTTGTTCATTTACAGAGCACAGGCAGAGTATAGTTAGCATAGTTAAAAAAGAAAAAAGAAGAAAAAGAATGCTTCAAGCCCTGGCTGGTGTGGCTCAGTGGATTGAGCACCATCCTGCAAACCAAAGGGTTGCCAGTTTGATTCCGAGTCAGGACACATGCCTGGGTTTCAGGCCAGGTCCCCAGTAGGGGGCACACGAGAGGCAACCATACAAGGATGTTTTTCTCCCTCTCTTTCTCCCTCCCTCCCCCCTCTCTAAAAATAATAAATAACAACAACAAAAAAAAGACTTCATGAATTTGCATGTCATCTTCGCGCAGGGGCCATGCTAATCTTCTCTGGATGGTTCCAATTTTAGTACATGTGCTGCTGAGTTGAGCACCACTTAGCACAATTCTTGAGGATTTTTGGAATGGTAAATGAGCACCGTTTTTTTTTTTTTTTTTAAGATTTTATTTTATTATTTATTTTTTAGAGTGGAAGGGAGGGAGAAAGAGAGGAAGAGAAACATCAATGTGTGTTTGCTTCTCATGTGCCCCCTACTGGGGACCTGGCCCGCATCCCTGGCATGTGCCCTGCCTGGGAATGGAACTGGCGACACTTTGGTTCACAGGTGGGGTGCTCCATCCGCTGAGCCACACCAGCCAGGGTGCATCAGCTTTATCTTAAAGCCACCAGCTGCATTAGCCCCTAACAAGAAAGTCAGCCTGTTTTTAGAAGCTTTGAAGCCAGGCATTGGCATCTTCCAATATAAGAGCTTTCTCTACATGGAAAATCTACTGGTTAGTGCAGCAGCCTTCATGGGTTATCTTAGCCCTGGGTAACCTGCTGCAGCTTCTACGTCAGCCCTTGTTGCTTCACCTGGCACTTTTATGCTGTGGAGACAGCGTCTTTCCTTAAACCTTGTGAACCAGCTTCTACAGCTTGCAGCTTTCCTTCTGCAGCTTCCTCTCGCCTCTTAATCGTCACAGAATTGAAGGGATTCAGGACCTTGTCCTGGGTTAGACTTTGCTGTGCCGGCATGTCCAGCCTGTAGCTCACAGGCCACATGCAGCCCAGTAGGGCTGTGAATGTGCCCTGACACAAAATCCTACATTTACTTAAAACATGATGAGATTATTTGTGTGATTATGTTGCAGTGTATGTAATGTGTGGCCCAGAAACACCAAAGGTTGGTCACCCTGCAAGGGGATGTTGTGGCTGGTTTGATCATCTACCCACACCCCTAAAACTTCCTCCGTATCGACGGTGAGGTTGTTTCACTTTCCTTTCATCCCTGTGCTTTCTGGAGTAATGCTTTTTTTCCTTCAAAAACTTTCCCGTTGCATTCACAAGTTATCCGCTTGGCACAGAGGCCTGGCTTGCAGCCTGCCTCGGCTCCAACACACCTTCCTCACTGGGCTCACTCATTTGTAGCTTTTGATTTAAAGGGAGAGATGTGCGACTCTCTGGGTCACTTGGACATTTAGAGGCCAGAACAGGGTTATTTATTCATTCCTTCATTTAAAAAAAAATATTTATTTTTAGAGAGAGGGAAAGGGAGAAACAGAGGGAGAGAAACATCAGTGTATGGTTGCCTCTTGTGCGCCCCCTACTGGGGACTTAGGTTCCCAGGCATGTGCCCTGACTGGGAATCGAACCTGCAACCTTTTGATCTCTAGGTGGACATTCAATCCACTGAGCCACACCAGCTAGGCCCAGTGCAGGGTTATTAACTCGCCTAATTTCGTTATCGTTGTGTCCCAGGGAAGAGGGAGGGAAAGGCCAATCACTGGCCTAGTCAAACACATCATTTATCAGTTAAGTTTGTCATTTTATATAGGCACGCTTTGTGGTGATCCCAAACAGTTATAGTAGTAACATCAAAATCACTGATCACAGGTCACCATAACAAATATAATTATTTAAAGTTTGAGCCCTGGCCAGGTGGCTCAGTTGGTTGCAGTATTGTCCCGATATGCCAGGGTTGTGGGCTCGATCCCTGGTTAGGGCACATACAAGAACCAATGAATTCATCAATAAGTGGAACAGCAAATGGATGTTTTTCTCTGTCTTCCTTCCTCTCTCTTTCTCAAAAAAAATCCATATATTTAAAAAAAATTTTTTTAAAATTTGAAATATTGTGAGAATTACCACAATGTGACACAGACATGTAATGAACAGATGTTCTTGGAAAAATGATTGCCAGATGCAGATTGCCACACACTTTTAATTTGTAAAAAAAAAAAAATGATAATATGATGTGCAACCAAGCTAGGTGCTGTAAAAGGATGCGCACCTGTAACTAAATGGGTTAAATCAAGCAGACTCAGGCACATGTGCATGGTGATTCCACAGACTCTGAAGACCAGGTTTTACACTCACAGATTGTGTCTTTGCCTTTGCTAGGATGAGGGTTGTGTGTGT
Organism: Anoura caudifer; assembly: GCA_004027475.1. Lineage (NCBI taxonomy): Eukaryota > Metazoa > Chordata > Mammalia > Chiroptera > Phyllostomidae > Anoura > Anoura caudifer. The sequence continues at coordinate 9,211 of PVKU01013682.1, forward strand.
GTGTTAATCAGGATTCTACAGAGAAACAGAACCAATAGAATGTGTCTATGTGTGCGTATAGATACATATACACACTTAATATACATATGTGTGTGCATATATGTATAGATAGATTTATTTTAGGGACTTGGTTTATGTGACTTTGGAGTCTGGCAAGTCTGAATTCAGAGTATCCAAGGAAGTTTTGTTTTGTTGTTTTTTTTTTTAATAAAAAATATGTTTACTAATTTTCTAGAGAGAGGAAAAGAAAAAAAAAAACACTGATGTGAGAGAGAAACATTCATTGGTATGCCCCCACTAGGGGATTGAACTCGCAACCTCAGTATGTGCCCTGACCAGGAATCGAACCTGTAGCCTTTTGATGTACAAGGCCGGCCTCCAACCAACTGAGCCACTCTGCCAGGGTCTAAGGAAAATTTGAATATGCAGCTCGGACCCAAAGGCATCTGGGGGCAGAATTCCTTCCTCTTTGTAAGTCCCTCAGTCGATTTTCTCTAAGGCCTTCAAATGATTAGATGAGGCCCACCCATATTCTGAAGGTGATATGTTTTTCTTAAAGGCTACTGATTTAAATGTTAATCACATCCCAAAAAATACCCTCACAGCAACATCTAGGCTGGTCTTTGACCAAAACCTGGACATGCCATAATACAGCCAAGTTGATACATAAAATTAACCACCACTGGGGGGAATTTTTATTTTGTGCTTTTGAAAATAAACCGCACCTGAGGGCATGTTCACCTATTTTTAGAGAGTGAGGAAGGGAGGGAGAGACATTGATCACTGCCTCACGTATGCGCCCCAACCTGGGATCAAACCTGGAACCTTCTGGCTTACAGGACGATGCTCAATTAACTGAGCCACCAGGCCATAGCTTCATTTTGTTTTTAATAATTTGCATGTTCAATAACTGCCTCATCCAATAAAGACTGGTGGAGCGCACACTGCAGGGTAAGCCCTGCCCTCTGGAGCTACCAGCTCAGCCCGGTGCTGGTCCACACTGCCCCCCTGCCCACACTGCCCCATGAGTCGCTGTCAGACCTGCATGTGAGAGGCTGCGAGCCCCTCAGCATCCGCAAGCGGCCACAGACATGCCATCGGGGAGCGGGATGGGCCCACCGGGGGACACCACAGATGGTCCGAGGTCCGGGGCGACCATCACGGGAGACGTGACTGCTTCTCCTGTGTGACCCTGTGCCACGTTTGCAGTGGCTCACTGTGTTGCAGTCACAGGTTGTGGACTTAACGCAGAGGCGGTGACTCTGGGTGGGCTCTGAGGAAGCTTCTGGAGCTCTCAGCTGCCCAGCTTCTGTCTCAGGGCCTCCGCGAGCGGGAAGATGTTAGGCCCCCTGGAGTGTGATTGAGCCACAGACCCGGTGCAGGTGGCCCGCGTTCCAGGCTCTGGGGGCCTCTGGAGGTGTGTCGTGAAGACGCAGTCGCGTGCCCGCCGGTTCTGTAGATGTGTGAGAAGCGCAGGCGCCCTGTGAATCCCTCCTTTGTACGCAGGTCGGGCATTCCCGCAAAGTGAGCCTCGATGGGGCATTTCAGGTGCCTCAGAACCCAGTGCCTCAGGAGCGTGGTGCTTTCATGTAGTGATCGGGGAGCTTACCTGATCTCCAGGAGGTCGGTCATGTTATTATCACTCCTTAGCCACATGTGGGGACACGTACGCCTGAAGGCCAAGTCACTGGGCCCAGGTTGCTCAGCTGGCCAGGTACAGCCCTGTCCATGCCATTTTCCCGCCCCTGCAGGCTCTCCAAGCTTTGGAGCTGATGGACTCCCTGCGGATCGCAGCCCACCCCCTGTGCTTCTCAGCTTTTTGCCCCAGACGCTCCCAGGAAGGGGTGCGGGGGAGCAGTGTATCCTTGCCCCACGTCCCCACCCTCATGCCCAAGTTAATGCTTCTAAGTAGCTCAGGCTGCTTGGAAGGTTTAAATACATTATACCTGTTTTACATCATCTCTCCTTTCATCTTTTATCTGTTTTTTGTTGTTCGTTTGTTTTAAATTTTGTGAGCACAGTCATTTTCAGCTGGTCACTCCATCCCTCATGCTGTTTGGAGCGCGAGCCCCAGCGGTCAATTGTTTTTAAATATAGACAGTGTATGAGCACATCGGGCAGTTGTAAAGCCTATGCTGTTGATAGCAAATATTATCAGTATTTGAAAAGGATGTAACTGAGGAGGTGGGGGGGCAGCGTGTCTGCCTGGTGGGCGCAGTGGCTCTGAGAACTCACCGCCTGCACCATGGAGGAGCCAGCAGTAAATTGTAGTCGGCTGGGGACTGGCGGTTCTCCTGGTTCCTCCCTCGCAGGACCAAACCTTTCCAGAGAGAAGTACCACGAACTGGGTGACTTAATGGAAGTTTGTCTTTTCTCAGTTGACAGTGGCCTCAGCAGTGGCTTCTCCTCAGGCAGCTCTGCTTGGCTTGAGACAGCTGCCTGCCTGCTGTGTCGCCACGTGGCCATCTCTCTGTGCGTTCTTGTTTCTGTCCTAACGCCTCTTCTTAGAAGGACACCTGCTGTATTGCATTCGGGCCACCCAACGTCTTCATTTTACTCTAATCACCTCTGTAGAAGCACATCTTATGTACAGTTGCAGTCTGGGATCCTGGTCGTGGATTTGGGGTGGGGGACAGTTCAGTCCTCAGCAGTTCACTTAGTTCAGTCTCCGTGTCATCGTTAGGGTTCCTCAGCCCTCTTCACTGACCCTCAGTGTTGTGGCCTCCTGCTGCTTGAAGACTGGCCACCAGCCAGGTGTTAGCTGTCAGCAAGGCTTCATTCCTCATCCTTTTTAGGGAAAAATACTGTCAGTGGGTGTTTACTTCCATCATTTCAAAGGATTTGAGGGTGCCTTCCACAATGGTTGGAGACCACTGTTGAGTTTTTCCAAGTGTGGGCTGCAGGTGCCTACCTCAGAATTGAGTGTATGTGTTTAGTGGGGTGCCTGGAGCCCCCCAGCCCCCCAGAGTCGGGGTGAGGGCTGAGAGTCTGCATCTTTGCTCAGCCCCCCCAGGTGCTTTTCTGCAGTAAACTGTTTGATCGAGGCCAGCTGGGATCCCAGCTCTGAGAGGACCCTGGGGGTGATGGCGGGACGAGCCCACTCTCAGAATTATGTTTCTCTGAATAAAGAACTTACCTTGTTGGCTTTGTAGCAGCCTGGAAAACTGCCTGTTTGCAAAACAACTCTCACTTCTTGAGTACTGTATTTTGCTGTGTGCCCATGGCTTTTGGCCCAAACTTTCAGGAAAAAAATCTTTCCTTTTAATGAATTAATTCATTTATTTATATTTAGAAATGAAACTGATCATCTTCTTCCAGGGTATTTTACATATGGATATCATTATTGCTTTCTAGAGTTACACTTTTAATGCTTAAGCATTAATAAAGGAATTTAAACTATATAGGTACAGAATTAGTACTACCCATATATAATGCACAATCTTATTTTTCCCTTAAAAGTTTGGGCAATAAAGTACACATTGTGCACAGCAAAATATGGTACTTTTTAATTACCACAGGGGGGAAAAATGTAGTCAATTAAAACTAAGTAGGGAGCCCTGGCCAGGTATCTTGGTTGGTTAGAACATTGTTCCAATACTCAAGGTTGCTGGTTCGATCCCGAGTTAGGGCACATACAAGAAACAACCAATGAGTGCATGAATAAGTGGAGCAACAAATTGATGTTTCTCTCTGTCTCTCTCAAATCATCAAATCAATAAATAAAAAGGAAAAAGAATACTAGGCAGGGAGGAACTTAAGAGTTTTAAGTGAGTGGGAGTGGCTGCCACACCAGGCCATCTGCCTGGTCCCAGCCCCCCCCCCCCCCCCCCCGTCTGTAGGCAGAGTCGCTGGCTGCCGCCTCCACCCACAGGGAGGAGGGAGTGACTGCACAGCAGAGCTCAGTCAGAATCTTACAGACAGGGCGGGGCAACCGTAGGTTTACAGCTGTGAGCACACAACACAATTTGTTCTTGTATTATTATTAATTATTGTATTTTCCATACCAACCAACTGTAAACCTACTTTTGCCCCACTTTGTATGTCTATGTACACATATATGAATATATTAAAAAACTGCTCGTGGGCAACGTCAAGATGTGGAGAGGCACCGAAAACAGTGTGGGTGGGGCCCTCCACAGGGATCTGGGTCTCTACAGAGCAAGCCCCAAATGTTGCCCTTTGTCTCATCCATAAATGCTGTAGCACGGATCCAACCGTGGGTGCGCACACGATGTGCGACTGCTTTTTCCTGGGCCAGAGTGGAAATGATGTGGCACTTTTATTAAGATTTGCCATAAACCACTTTCTTTTAGATTCAGTATCTGGGAAGTGTAAAATTCTTTGGTAATTGAAGCTAAAAATTTTCAGTGTGTGTTTTTTAAAGCAAACAATGCCTGGGGACCTGTGGCCTGGAGCCCTGGGGAATGGCTTTAAGATGGGGGGCGTGGCCTGGAGCCCTGGGGGTGCGGCCTAGCACCCAGGGCGTGGCCTGGGATGGAGGAGGTTGGGCTGCCGGCAGGCAGATCTCTAGAAGCTAAGTGCTGGAGCACCCAGCAGCCAGAGCAGGATAGAGGCCAGGACCCTTGCAGGTTCTGGGAAGGGCTCACCTCTGAATGGGGCCTGTGGGAAGCAACACCTTCCTCCAGGCAACACAGGGATTTCCAGGGCGAGCACTCTGGTTGAGGTGATGTGTTTGACCGAGGAGCTGGAGCAGGTGCATAACCCACATAGCAGTGAGGAATCCCCGGAACACACCTCCATTCAGGGCCTATGACAAGTCTGACTCGAGCCTTTTCGCTTCTTGCTTTTAGGGGGATATTCCATGTTTGCTATTTTTAAATGATTTGGAACTTACAAAACATGCAGAAAAAAACTAGTACAAAGAACACATACAATCCTTTTTTCCATCACTTGAGGCCCATTCAGGGTCACTTAAACACCTTGGTGCATGTTTTCTAAGAACAGAGTTCTCTCTTACATATTCAATTTCAGGCCCTTCACAGAAAAAGTTTGCTGACCCTGCCCTTGAGAATTCATTGCATGTGTATAATTGTGTGAGAACTTCCCTCACAGTTCACAATAAGAGACCCTGTAAACAGCCTCAGGAGATGAGGCACAAAACCTGTGGTCTCTTTGTTCAGTGGAGCAGTATGCACCTGTCCAAACAGCACTTGGAGCAACATGTGACGGTGTGTATACATCTTTTTTTTTAATTGACTTTTTTTTTAGAGGAGAGGAAGAAGGGGGAGAGAGGGGGGAAAACTTGAGGTGTTATCCTACATATTGATGGATTTGTTGCTTGCCTCTTGTATGTGCCCTCACTGGGGATCAAACCCACAACCTTGGCATATTGGGACCCTGCTCTAACCAACTTAGCTACCTAGCCAGGGCAATGTTTAGTCTTTCAATTAGGAACTTTTTCCCCCAGTTTCTAGCAGCCCTGGTCCCCCCTGCCACACTTAATCTTAATCTGGGTGACAAGCTGCAGTCCCTGCTGGCTGGTGACAGAAAAGCGTAGTGTGTTAAAATGTGGGGGAGAAAGGCACAGTTCAGTAAAGTATGCATTTCTTCCAGAGAGGATTTATTGTACATGTAAATAAATTGCACAAAAATATCACATGTTTCTGCTTTTCTGAGAAGTACTGTTATTTGCATAAAGAAGAGGAAGAAAATCAGCAGATGTCTTGAGTGTGTTAGAAGCATTCTGTAGTTTGCTGTTGTTTGACTATGCAGTGGAGTTACAAAACAAAAAACACAAGTTTGGGATTGCTGTGAAGACCCTGTTTCCAGCAAAAGGTGCAGGACAAGGTGGCTTGGGATGGGGAGACAGTGACACATGCACAGGGCTCTGCCACAGGCTGGCTGGACGGGTGGGTGCTCATCAAAGCATCAGTTCTGCATTTTCCTGCAGAAACTTGGTTTCGCCGCATTTTGTAACCTTGGTGTGGGCTGCCCTGGCAGTTTCTATTTAAAACAAGGTGCCTGGGCGGGGCTCCCTTCCCTGCCTTGTGTCTGACACTGGGTTCCGCTCCTGGCTGATGCCCCCAGAGGGGGCCTGTGCTGGATCTGTGCTGGACTCTGTCCCTGGTTGCCTCTTGCTGCCCTGCCCTGTCTGCCTGGGCTGGGCTAGCTCCTGGCCTCTGGGTTGGTGTCTGTGCCTGGGCCCTTCCAGTCCTTCCTTGGGGCATCCAGATGCTACTGCAGACACTGATGCAGAGACTTGGGTCAGTTTTTAAAGGAAAAGGTAAGGAGAGAGAGAAACATCAATTGGTTGTCCCACTTATTAATGCATTCAGTGGTTGCTTCTTGTGTGTGCCCTGACCATCGGAATTGAGCCCACAACCTTGGTGTATTAGGACAGTGCTCTAACCAACTGAGGTACATGGCAAGGCCTCAGGGGTTAGCTTTTAATCTGTTTATAGGTTGAGTTAGTTTCCACCCCAACTCACACACATCCCCCATCTCAATGCCCCATCTGGTTCCCAGCCCTTGGAAGCCTAATATTTATTAATGTGTGTGTACTTAGCATAGTTCAAATTTCACATCTGTTTTCATGGACAGCAATTTCTCTTTTAGGAGCTTTCCTTTATAAAAGTAATAGATTTTGTAAAACTATGTGATGAGTTCCTTTGTGGATATGTGAGACCTATTGGATTTAGGATGTTTATTTATTTTTAGAGAGAAGGGAAGGGAGAGAGAAAGAGAGGGAGAGAAACAGCGATGTGTGATGCCTCTTGTGCGCCCTCTATTGAGGATCTGGCCCACAACCCAGGTGTGTGCCCTGACTGGGAATTGAACTGGTTGGCAGGCTGGCACTCAATCCACTGAGCCACACCAGCCGGGACTTTTTTCTTATGCTTTTAATCTCTTGGCACAACCCGTGTTCTGGGTAGAAAATCAGTCTGCTGCTTTCATGTCTATCAATTCTTTGCAGCTAAGTGTTCCTTTTTTCTTTCTTTTAACAAACTTTATAGTTGACATACAGTATTATATTAGTTTCAGGTGTACAACATGGTGATTTGACATTGATATCCCTTACCATGTGATTGCCACACTAAATCTGGTCCCATCTGTCACCGTGCAAAGTTGCTACACCATTATTGACTATAATCACCTCACCTTCCCTCCCCTCCTCATTTTTCCCTTCCCCTCTGACAACCGGGAGTTTATTCTCTGTCTCTGTGAGTTTGTTTTTGTTTCACTTCATTTGTTTGCTTTGATTTTTAACAATTCCACGTATAACTGAAATCATATGGTATTTGTCTTTCTCTGTCTGACTTATTTCACTTAGCACAATACCCTCTGCATCTATCTATATTACTTTTTTAGAAGATTTTTTTTTATTTTAAAAGATTTTATTTATTTTAGACACAGAGGAAGGGAGGGAGAGAGAAGGAGAGAAGCATCAATGTGTGGTTGCTTCTCATGTGGCCCCTACTGGGGACCTGGTCCACAACGCAGGCATGTGCCCTGACTGGGAATCGAGCTGATGACCCTTTGGTTCACAGACCAGTGCTCAATCCACTGAGCCACTCCAGCCAGGGCCATTCTTTTTTATAACTGAGTAATATTTCATTGTTTAAATGTACCTCATCTTTTTTATCCACTTGTCTGTTCGTGGGCACTTTCATTGCTTCTGTATTTTGGTGATTGTAAATAATGCTGCAGTGAACATAGTTGTGCGTACATCTTTTCAAATTAGTGTTTTGGGTTTCTTTGGGTAAATACCCAGAAGTGGAATTGCTTGGTCATAAGGCAGCTGCATTTTTAATTTTTTGAGGACCCTCCATACTGGTTCTCACAGTGGCTGCTCCAGTCTGCATTCCCACCAACATTGCATTAGGGTTCCCCTTTCTCCACATCCCCGCCAGCACTTGCTATTTGTGGATTTATTGATGGTGGCGTTCTGACCGATGTGAGGTCATATCTCATTGTGGTTTTAATTTGCATCTCTCTGACCATGAGTGACATTGAACATCTTTTCATATGTCTATTGGTCATCTGTATGTCTGTCCTCTCTGGAGAAGTGTCTCTTCAGTGTCTCTTTAGAATTGTTTGTTATTAAGTTGTGTGAGGTCCTTATACATTTTGGGTGTTAACTTCTTATCCTCGGAGGTATCTTTTGCAAACATCTTCTCCCATTCAGTGGGTTGTCTTTTCATTTTGTTGATGGTTCTTTTGTCTTTTTTGAGACTGTTGAGTCATAAGGTACTTGCTGTCCTTTAAACTGAACTCGTGGCAGACGGGGGACTTGGCCTTGCTTCCCTCCCACCTACTACCCAGAAATGGAAAATGATAAAGTCATATTAATAAAAATAAGAAAGTCTTGTTATTAATGTTTCTTTGTGTGTACGTGTGTGTGATGACCCTTATGTTTTACAGAAATAGTCCTACCTTTTCCCTCGCACCCTCACGGTAGCCCCTCCCCTGTCCCCTGCCCTCAGGCTGAGTCTGGCTGGCTTCCTAACACCGGCTTTCGCCCTTGGAAAGTCACTTTAACGGCTCCGTTCACCTCTGCCCTGGACCTGCGTGGACGAAGTGCTCAGGCCTGACATCAGTGGCCTTGTCCCTGCTCTGTGGCTATGGGGCCTCTGAGCCTTGCTCTGCTCATCCATCAGTGACAGCTGCACCCTGAGGGCGGCGTGAGGATGACCTGGTGAGGTGTTAGTGGGGGTCTGAGGCTGAGGGAAGCAGGGCCATGTGAGGGAGATTGGAGGTCACAGTGGGGGCCGGGGGACTAGTATGCCAGGTGGGTGCTGCCCCTCTGGTGGGCAGCTGGGAGGCTTCCGGTCTGTGCTGGGAGCCCTGCCTCCTGTGTTCCTGTGGCTGTTTGACGCCTCACTTGTCTCCTGTAGTCTCCCGAGGCTCACCTGTGTTAGCCACCTGAGGTGCGTGGAGCACCATTTTGGGGTGCCAGCTGTGATCACTGACACGTCAGGTGCAGGCAGGGGGTGAAGGAAGGGCCGCCCCAGCTGGCTCTGCTTGGGAGCCACACCAGCATTGTCTGGGCTGCTGGCCCCATGCAGAGCGAGATTCATGCACTCGGTGCCACGGTCCATGTCACAGAGGGAGAGGGGACTCTGCCTAGTGTGGCATGCCAGCCAGATTGCAAAGACCTCACCCGCATAGAGTTGAGCCTGGGTTCTAGATGCAGGACAGGTGTGTCTGCTCAGGGCTGAGTCAAAAGAGGCCCCCTGCCCTGGCTGGTGTGACTCAGTGGATTGAGTGCCAGACTGGGAACCAAAGGGTGCCAGTTTGATTCCCAGTCAGGGCAAGTGCCTGGGTTGCAGTCCAGGTCCCCAGTAGGGGGCGTGCTAGAGGCAACCACACATTGATGTTTCCCTCTCTTTCTCCCTCCCTTTCCCTCTGTCCAAAAATAAATAAATAAAATTTTTAAAAGAAAAAAAAAGAGGACCCCTGTGCCACCAATGTCTCCAGATCATTTCCCGTCTTCTCAGGCTGGAACTCTGTGCCTATTAAACACTAACTCCCCCAACCTGACCCATGCGGCTCAGTGGGTTGGGCGTCATCCAGAGAAGGGAAGGAAAGGTTTCTGGTTTGATTCCCAGTCCCTGGTAGGGGGCGTGTGAGAAGCAACCAATAGATGTTTCTCTTACACATCGCTGCTTCCTCCCTTCCCTTCCCTTCACCTCTCTTGAAAAATAGGTAAATCCAATCTTTAAATAGAAGTAAATACTGACTCCTCATTCCCGCCTCCCAATCCTGGGGATGCTGCCAGCCTCGAGGTGCCCTGAATGAGCGCTACAGGGGCTCCCTAAGCTGGATCAGTGGTGGTGGTGGGGGGCAGTGCCCCCGCCCTTGGCTCTGACTGCCCTGGCCTCCCCTTTCTTGAGCGGGTGGAACAGGAAGTTGTGCTGACAGAGGGAAGTCGGGAATGAAAGAAAAAAGGCTGCCTTGTTTTCAGAAGTGCCAGGTACTTTGAAAACTATGTGCTACATTTTAAATTAGAAACATGCCAACTGGATCTGCTGTTGTCAAGAGGAGTGCATCTAAATGCCAGGCATCACCACGTGGTCCCCTTGGGTTCAGTTCCTGGGTTCCTGTGGGGTCACCCTAGGAATTGAGAATTGCTGCAGTCTCTTCCTGCTCCTGTGACTTCTTGATTTTATTTATTTATTTATTTATTTATTTTAGCTTCCGAGATTGGGCACGTTCAGGGTGGTATGGCCATAGACTATGTATGTATTTTAGAGGGGAAGGGAAGGAGAAAGAGAGGGAGAGAAGCATCAATGCGTGGTTGCCTCTAGAGCGCCCCCTTCGGGGGACCTGGCCAGCAACCCAGGCAGCCTGTGCCCTGCTGGGAACTGAACTGGTGACCATTTAGTTTGCAGACTGGTGCTCAGTCCACTGAGCCACACCAGCCAGAGCTATATTGCTTTTATGAGTTTCTTTTTTTCTTTTGTGGTTGCTCTAGGGCAGGGGTGTCAAACTCATTGTTACTGGGGGGCCACATCAGCCTCACAGTTGCCTTCAAAGGATGGAATGTAATTTCAACTCCTTAACTGTTAAGGAGTAGTTACATTTATACAGTCCTAAAATTATTTCGGCCTGTTGAAGGCAACCGTGAGGCTGATGTCGCCCCCAATGAAAATGAGTTTGCCAGACCTGCTGTAGGGATTACTAAGTATATGCTTAACGTTTGGTCTACTTAGAATTGTCACTGGAAAGGGACCGGATCAACAGCATGGCCTGGAATGTGTGGGTTCTTGACTTTGTGCAGGAAAGATTTCACTTTATGAGTCCACGTGATTTTGAGAGTACATTTATTCAAGCTGGTGACAGTAAAACCAAAAGAAGGGCTTAAGATAGAGGCAAGATCGCAGCAACAGGGGTGAAATTAGGCAGAGCTGCTTTTTGGTGCTCTGAAAAATTATGTAAAAGGTGGGCCCTTGGAGACGGGCTCAGAGAGTGAGCCAGGGATGAGTTGCTGCTGCCTGCTGCTCCACTGGTTGCAAGTCTTTTGGGACTCTTTGAGTTCAAGGGAAAGAAAGCTAAGATACTCAGGTTTCGCCTGAGAAACAAAGTGGGGGAAAGGCATGGGTGTGCTCAGGGGACACTGGGGCTTTTGTCCTCAGGGTTTTTATCTGTTTTCTAAGGCTGGAATTTTAGGGGTGGTCTCCAGGGAGGAGCTCAAGAGAATTTTCATCAGCCTCACAGCTGCAGCCTTTATTTTGCTGATTCATCAAAATGAACCCATAGAGGGGTCTGGGTTGTTCTTTGGTCAGCTTCACATTAAAGAATGTCACCGAAGAGGGACAGGGACCGAGCCCAGTCTGCCCCCAGCATGGTCTGGAACGTGTGAACCATTTGCTCCTCTGTCCTTGGTTAGGGAGGATAAGACCCCACAGTTTATTAGCTGGCTGTGAATGGCTCAGCCTTGTTTATTAACTCTCTCATTGTTTCCCTCTTCCACTTGCCAAGGAGCTTTTTAAGGCTTCTAAAATTTCCACTTAGGTTTTTATTAGATATCTTCTTTGGCTCACTTTCAATTTTTCCTTTCAGCTTGGGGGGTTTATCGTTGTTTGAACATTCTTATCTAGCTGCTTTAAAGTCTGGTGTGTAATTGTAACATATGAGCTGCTGTTCTTTCCCCACTGGAGTCGCAACATCCTGGCCGTTGTGTGCTGACGAGCCTGGCTAGCAGCTGGCCATCTGAGATATTATGATATGAGCCCCTTGGTGTTGTTTAAATCTGGGAGAATGCTGATTTTTATTCTTAGCAGCCAACTACCCAGTTCTGTTTACACTATGGTTCTCACCTACTCCCGTGGGCTGCGAGGGTGTCAGTTCTGGTCTCAGAGCCTCCGAGGTGCCATCGGGTTGTCCTGTGCGCTGCCCACCGCCCTCTGGGACCTGGCTGTGGCCACAGGGATTGGGGGCTGAGAGGACCCAGTCCACACGTGTGCAGCATGGGGGTGGGCCCCACATTTGTGGGCTTGCTCTTCTGAGCCTCTTCCTCTCCACACTGCGCCAGGGCTTTCTGGTATCCAGGGTTCCCTTTTTGCTTCTCCGGCCAGCACCCAGGGCCTTGGGGAGCCCAAGCAGTGGTGAACCTCCGCATCTGCTGCTTCTCTGAGGCCTGGAGCTGGGAAGAGTGGCGGGTGCCTCTTCCATTCAGTGTTCGCGTCTGGCCGTGGCTGCACTTTCCTTCTCAGAACACATGTAGTGGCCCTGAGTGCCCCTTGGGGGGGGGTGGGGGCTGCCCCACATGTCCTGTCTGGAGTCAGCTGTTTGGTGAGTCTCCCCTGGGGTTAGCACTACTTCCTGCATCCTATTCCTGGTCAGCAGGAGGCAGGCTGGAGTGTGGTGGGGCCTGTCCCCCGGAGCTGGCATACATGTTTGGGTGACATTCGCCACCATGTCTGTGCTTCTCCACGCATCCTTGAAGTGGTGCTCTGCTAACAGCCCTTCCCTGTCACCTTATCCCCGACCTTCATCTTAGTGGTCCCTGCAGGCTTCTGGAGTCCCTAGTGTTAACCCTGCTCGGAGGAACGCCCAGGGGGACCAGGGGGCGTCTGCACTCGGGAAACCCTATTGCTGCCTCCAAGGCTGTGCTAGCCTCCGAGGGGCAGATGTGGTGTCGAAGGGTGTTCCCTCTTCTGACCCTGGGAGTTGGTGTCAGGCCCTCCCAGAGAGCTCTCTAGGGACAGTGGCCCCAAGGGGGGAAAGGTGGCAGGATGTGAAACCATGTGAGGTGGCCCCTGTGCCTGCATCGTGACAACTTGAGGCCAGCAGAGCTGCAAGGTGACTCCCTTGCCAGCAATCTCCTGGAGACACACCAGAACCTAGGGACTGGCCAGGACCCCCTCTCCATTACCCACGTTCTCAGAAGAGGGCGGGCAAGTGGTGGCCCCGCCCACCCCCACCCTGGAGGGATTGTCAGGGTGCCTCTGACCTTCGCACAGCACAGGAGGCTTTGTATTTGGTTCTAGGTCAGGATGGCGGCCCAGGTGACACTGGAGGATGCGCTGTCCAACGTGGACCTGCTGGAGGAGCTGCCTCTGCCCGACCAGCAGCCCTGCATCGAGCCCCCGCCGTCCTCGCTGCTCTACCAGGTGGGTGCTGGGCAACAGCGGGGTGGGCTGCCTGTGGCATGGACCTGTGCCTGATGCTCTTTGTCTTCTGTTCAGCCCAATTTCAACACTAACTTCGAAGACAGAAATGCGTTTGTCACCGGGATTGCGAGATACATCGAACAAGCGACTGTCCATTCTAGCATGGTAATTCCATCTGCGTGTCATTGTTTTCATCTGGGGAATGGCGCATCCAAATGGCAAATGTATGGTCTTCTGGCATCATCCTGACAGGGTACCACCTGGGGAAAAGACAAGTGAATGAAATGCCTTTTTTTAAAAGCTTTTTGGTTTTCTTATGATAAAACAGTACATGCTCTTTCTGCAAATTTCACATCTGTGGCCCAGAGAACACCTTCGTTGCGTTTTTAGGAAGCCCATCTTCTCCCCCCGTCATGTACGTGTACGCAAGCGCACCACTTGTGAAAATGAAGTGCTTTGTTATAATTACTTTTTTCATGATTTCATGAATGGTTTGTAGATGTCCACAATTTAACAGTTTCTGCATGTTTCCATAGTTTCCCTTCTTTCTTATGATAAAAAATGCTGTCATGAACAAATTTCTAAGTACATAGTTATTGCCTTTGGCCAAATTTATAGGAGTGAAGTTACTGGGTCAAAGGTTGTGAACAGTGTATCTCAAAAACGTTATCAAATTGTAGTTGACATTCTCAGGAATATCTGTGCACTTTTTAGCATTTTTTAGCAAAGGAGACAACGTGAAAGCCGTAGACACTAAGGTGGTTTTTAAGGACTGTGGCTCTCTTATGGATGCCCTTCCTGGACACCCAGTGCCGTGGGAACACTGCTTAGCTTTTTCTCCCCACTCTGGGGACTGCAGAGTGGTGCCAGGCTTCCTCCCCAGCAGAACGATCTCTGTAGCCTGGTGGGGCATTTGGTAACAGTGTGCATCTGAGCTGTACCACTCCCGGCCCTGCCCTGTGTCCCCAACTTCGGGCCTGCCTTGCTCTCGGGTCGTTTGGGGTTGAGTGGAGCTCAGATGTGGCATCTGTGGCCAATGTCTGTGTTGGCCCTGCGCAGAGGTGCCTGCATGTCACTGACATTGCTCTCCAGCCCGCAGTTAGGCCAGGGGTGTTTTGGGTGGTCATCAAGGCCACATGCCTGCATCACCGAGTCACCAGCTTCTGAACAGCTGTCTCTTACTCAGTACTGGTGCTGTCCCTAAAGGGAGAGGCAGGATAGTTCATGCCTCTAGATTCTAGCAATTTGTCATCTCCTCTGCTAGGAATGTTTCCCTGCTTGCCTTAAATTTGCCCTGTGTACCCCCTTGCAGAATGAGATGCTGGAGGAGGGCCAAGAGTATGCTGTCATGCTGTACACCTGGAGGAGCTGCTCTCGGGCCATCCCGCAGGTACCATGCTGTTCTGTCCTGCTCAGCCAGACCACGCCCCTATCTCACCAGCCCACCCAGCCAGGCCACGCCCCCATTTCACCAGCCCCGCCCAGCCCAACCAGACCACTCCTGTATCCCGCCAGTGGTCCCACCCAGCCAGACCACGCCCCAAATCATCCCCTGAATCTGCTCCTCATTAGTCAGGGAGCCCAGCTCTAATGGCGTCCTCCCTCACTTCCACCTGGGTGAAGCCTCTTATGTGCTTGTGTATTCCTAGGTGAAATGTAATGAGCAGCCTAATAGAGTAGAAATTTATGAGAAAACCGTGGAGGTCCTGGAGCCTGAGGTCACAAAACTGATGAATTTCATGTACTTCCAGGTAAATGACAGCGAAATGATCCTAGGGGGTTAATGCAGAGGCCGAGGATGCTGCCACTGTGTCCCTGTCACCATGAACTCAGTGCATCAAGTGCATGTAAATTAAAGCAGACACAACAGCTTCTGAGACAAAGGGAACTGAGCCTTTGACAGTTTGAAGTCTTGCGGGCCCTCTGAGAATAAACACTTCTGTTGTGCTTTACCTCCCTCCTTCAGAGTGAATTTGTATTTCCTGCATGAACTCTGCCTTCTCAGTTCCGTGTATGTTTGTTTGTCTTTCTGCCAGTTTGCACTTTCGATCCATCGGGTATTTCAGGTGTTTTTTTCCTCAGCCACACCCTGACCCCTCGCTCGGGTGGTCCTCACCCTGGCCTTGGCTCCTTTTGCCCCTTGGTTAGGTACAGTGGCCGCAGGAAAGGTGCTTGCTGGCTTTGAAAGGTGTTCTTTGGAAATGTGTGACTTTTTTAAAAATTATAGATTCCTTTAGCAATGGCAGAAGATAAAACTTAGATGACTTTTTGTTTTATCTTAAAAGTTGTTAAGCCATGGCTGGGGGGCTCAGTTGTTGGGAGCATCACCCCGTACAACTAAAGTTCACAGGTTCTGGTGTGGTCAGGGCACATACCCAGGCTGCGGGTTTGATCTGCAGTCAGGGCACAGAGTGGAGGCAACCAGTTGATGTTTCTCTTTCTCTCCTCCCCTCACCCCCACTTCCTCTCTCTTTAAAATCAATAAATAGCCCTGGCTGGTGTAGCTCAGCGGATTGAGCATGGGCCTGGGAACCAAAGTGTTGCTGGTTCATCTCCCAGTCAGGGCACATGCCTGGGTTACAGGCCAGTTCTCCAGTAGGGGGTGCACAAGGGGGAACCACACATTGATGTTTCTCTACCCCTCTTTCTCCTTCCCTTCCTCTCTAAAAAGAAATAAATAGAATCTTTAAAAAAAATAAAATCAATAAATACACCCTCTGGTGGGGATTAAAAAAAAGAGGAACCCCCCCCAACACACACACACTTCACCTCTGAAAGCTAAAACATCTGATTTAAAGGCATTCCATTGCAGCATTTTGTCCTGTAACTTTACTGGAATAATCAACAACATTCGTTTACTTCAGGGGCATAGTTGGTGAAGTACAAAATTCACAATGCTTGTCAGAGAGCAAAGGCGTGTGGAGTCTCTCTCCTTGTGTCTTAACTACGCATGCCCTCACTGGGGTGGGTGCTATCTCAGTGAGTCTGGATACAGTGCTCGAAGCCAGGTAGGGAGCTGGCCCTCTACTCACAGAGGCTCTTCTGCCCCCTTTCTCTGCTCAGAGAAATGCCATCGAGCGTTTCTGCGGGGAGGTGAGGCGCCTGTGCCACGCCGAGCGGAGGAAGGACTTTGTGTCCGAAGCCTACCTGATCACGCTGGGCAAGTTCATCAACATGTTTGCAGTGCTGGACGAGCTGAAGAACATGAAGTGCAGTGTGAAGAATGACCACTCTGCCTACAAGAGGTGAGCCCTGCCTTGTGTCTAGCCACGGTGGAGAGTGCGCAGCGGTACCTGCGCACAGTGGGTGCACAGCCCAAGTGTGCTGAAATCATCACGGCGGGTTGGCAGTGTAGAACTGTTTAATACGTGTTCCTGGGGCGGCTGGCAGGCGACGTGTGCCGTGATGCATTCTTAGAGGTATGTGTCACGTTCCAGTATTTGTTGAGCGCTCAGCACCCTTGAGAAGATGGAAGCGGGTAAGACTGACCATTCTCAGGTCACTGAGCCCTACAGTCATTGTGTGGGCGTTTGGCTGTCAGTGAGGGGCAGGTGGGTTCTGCAGCCTAAGAGTGTTGCCTCTGCTCGTCACTCTCTGTTCAGATGTCCCTGGCAGGTGCACACCACCACAGCAGTGGGCAGAGGTGGCTCTCTGGACCGTCACAGGGTCACGTTTCGCTTCTGGGTTTCCCATACCCACTCTCCTGCAGGGTGGTTTTCTTTTTCAATGTGGAGAGGAGAATTGGGAAAGGAGGGCATGGTGTGGCTGTGTGTTTCTGGAACACCGTGTGAGGTGGTTGGTGGCAGGAAGGGACAGGTGGGTGACCCGCTGTCTTCTGATTGACTTTCCTTAGAAGGTCCGTACCAGGTAACTGAAGGCATGACTGTCTAGAATGAGGTGCTGACTAATGTTTCTTCTTGACAGGCAAGGAATCAGAGCTATAAAATTAAATTGGAAGAGATTACTTCGCATCTCAGTAAGCTGGAATATGTTACGTCGGAAATCAGACAATTGTTTCGGTGTTTTTAAAATAAAAATGACATGGGGTGGGGCACAAAACTGAGATTTAAGGATGAGGTGGGAATGGAGCTAGATCACCCAGATGTTAAGCCTTACTTATGTGAATAAGTACAGGCATTCCATTCCATTCACTCAGAATCAGCTCTGACCAGAAGAACTGCCAAGTCTTTGCAGTTGACTGGTTTACCCTGCTTGGGCAGGAAAGTGGAGGTGTGTTCTGTTTGATGACAGTGTGGGCAGAGTGTGGGGGCTTCTGAGGGGTGGAGGGTGGGACCCACCTGACCAAGAGAGCAGCTTCTGCTCCTGGCTGCACAGATCACTTGCTGCATGATTTAAAACAACTTTTTTAAAAAAAAATTTATTGATTTTAGAGAGAGGAAGAGAGAGAGAGAAAAAAAAACCATTGATTTGTTGTTCCACTTATTGATGCATTCATTGGCTGATTCTTCTTTGTGCTCTGACCAGGGATCAAACACACAACATTGGTGTGTCGGGTGTAACAACAACCTTGGTGTAACGATGCTCTAACAACTGAGCTAGCTGGCCAGGGCTTACTACACAATTTTAGGCAGCTTTTTCAGCCCTTCTGACTTTGTTAGATGTGCATGGCATCAGTGGTTTTTAAATTCAAAAGGTTTTTTTTTTTCTTTTAGCAAATGCTTTCTTTTCTCTTAGCAAACAGCATTTCTATTCCAAAGACTAGGTTGTAAGATAATTTAATGATGAGGCTACTCTGCGGAAGGCTGTCTAGGGGGTGCCTGGGTACCCCTCTGGGAGCTGCCTGGGGTCTTCACCACCCCTCAGGCACCCCTCACCCTGTTCAGCAGCAGCTTCGTCCTGGAACCTCTGTTTGGGGCTCCCTCTTGGTTCCCCTTCCCAAACAGTAATCCCCCTCCTCCCCAGTCCCCCCACACTGACACTCCCACACACGTTTAATTTGCGTCCTGCTGGTAATTACCCATACAACCACTTCTGAACGTCAACGCCAAGATCCCCATGTGGTGATGGCAAGGCCTGAGGCAAAC
>PVKU01013683.1:0-27333 GCA_004027475.1 Anoura caudifer
CATCTCAGGGGTCACACAACAGCAACCTCCCCAACCCTTTTTTAATCCAATTATAATCCAATAGAAGCTCAAAGCCCACACCTTGTGAGATACAAGGTTGGTGTATCTCACAGTACCCAGCCCTTTCCCTCCCTTAGGAAAGTAAATATAAAATCCCTTTACTCCTTGCACTTTTTCCCCTCTTTGTGAATTCTTTCACAGCCAGAGACACAGATCACCCTTACAGCGCAGACGCTCAGTAGGGATATTTCTGGGTTGTGCCCCATCTGGCTACCAGGCCCAGGTCAAGGTTAGGGTCTCAGTCTGGAGGGGGTGAGATGACGTGCCAGATCACAGCCCCAGGTGTGGGAATAGCGTGGACAGGCCAAGAAAACCTCAGGGTGGTGCCAGAGGGCTGGCAATCTCAAGTCTTAGAGGGACTTTGGAAGGCTGGCCCCACCCTCTCCTCCCACTCAGCACAGAGAACCACCCCGCTGGCATTTAAACAGTAAATTTGTTTGGTGTTTCTCAGCACCCACCGCACCCAACCATGAATGGTGTTAGGCAGGACCAATCATAGCCTCAGGACCTTAGGTCGGTGGGGCCAGAGGGTTTGAGGTGCATCAGCCCAGAGGTAGGGGGCGATTTATGCTTCTCCCGTGACCCTCACCAAAATGCACGCACCTGGTCCTTCAGACCCTGACAGAAGTGGACATTGCATCTCTAAACCCCAGGTTCAATGGGAGATGCCTGTATGCAGCGTCCTGGAGCGCCTGCCTGGAGGCAGAAGGCATCCAGAGGCTCTCTGCAAATACAGAACGCGCAGGAGACACCATTGCAGGGTGAGGTCTGGGACAGTAATTGTGTCCCCCAGGAATCACCCAGCAAGAGGAATGAGGAGGGGTTTGGACCTCTAGATTCCTCATTCATTCCCTCTGTGGAGCCCTGTGAGGTGCAGGAGCAGTGAAAATGGGTCTCCTTCCTGACCAGGTAGAGGAAATGTCTGCCTAAATCATTCAAGATCCTTTACTTGTGGGAGGTGTACTCTAAGTGCTCCTTAACAGGACAAAAGCCCCCTTTTCAGTCCCTTTCCCAGAACTAGCTGGACCCCAAAAAGCACAACAGATCCTAATTGTTTATGAGCCTTAATTATCAGGACTAGAAAATTACTGGAAGCGCCACCAAGGGGCGGAGGCTCCACGAACTTATAAAACAGGACATCCCGGACCTGAACCTGCATCCAAAGATAACGTGGAAACAAGTAGCAGCCTAACTGAAACATCCTGCTCTACAACCACCCCATTGCCGGATAAAAGCTCACAGTCCCCACCCCTCAGGGCGCACATCTCGGCACATAGCCCTACCGTCTCTTGGGAAAGTAAACATAAAAAAATCTTTGCTCTCTGCACTTTCTTCTCTTTGTGAATTCTTTCACAGCCCACATCACTGACAGCCTTAACTCTCCTGATCTGGTGGAATCATTAAGGGAATCCAGGACTCAAGAAATACTTTGGGTGGTGCATTTTCCCCTTCAGTTCTCACCACGTTTGTTTGGATGTATAGCTCCTTCCCATTAACCTGAGGTGGCCTTAGTTTGTGCAACAGTGGTTTTCTGTCTCAGACACCACCCTCTGAGCCTCACATCTGCATCTCTCAGCCTGAGATGGGGATGGGATCCAGAGGGATATGGGGGGAAGGGAATCCCTTCTTAGACCAGGGAAATCAGGAGCCACCCAGGGTGCCTTAGGCAAGACCAGGATTCCAGGCCAGAGAAAATCATAAGCCATCTTCTTATCTCCTTATAATATATCTTCTTATAATGAATTTAATTGATGGTCTACCCTTGGTTCTGTGGTTTTTAGAGTGGACTTTCAGTAATATAGAAGAAAAACAAATACAATAAGAGTGAGGATACCAGGCCTCTGGATCCCGACTTGCGGGTTTCCCGCTCCAAATAAGTGAGGTACACATATGCCACCACTCTTATGCTAGGGTCAGAGATGGTGACTCACAGGTGTGCTATAGAGGACGGGAGGGAGTATGACCATCGGCAGGCAAGTGTGAGCTTGACAGGCAGTAGGTGTGGCCTAGAAGCCACAGCCTAGGGGGCCAGCCAGCACATTCAAGTGAGTTCCTGCTGCTGCTTTGGTCAGAGGAAGTGAGGCAAGAGCCTGGTGGAAACAGCTTGGTTGTCAGTCTTAGAAGCAGTCAAGATGGAGAATTGCAGTCAGCAGTTCAGGTTTTCCAGGAGTCCCAGTTCCCAATATCAGGCTTCTGCCAGTGATGGCCTGCCCCTGTGGGCTGAGCTCCCTATGCCTGGTGTGCCTTCAGATCTCCCCAGCTTCTTCACAGAGCCAGGAGTTTGGACAGTGGCCAGGAGGGCATCCAGGCACCTGAGATATGGTCCCCCATCTCCACAAGATCCACTTCAAGAATTCTATTCTTGTATTTTCCATATTTCCCACCAGTGATTTAATGAAGGAAAACAGGTCCCAGACTGAAGAACAAGTGCCACATGAGCATGTATGCATGTGTAAGTGGTGCTGCACAACTGTGTGACTGGTTAATCAAAGAGATATCTGCCCCAGGTCTATATGAGGAGCAAATTTGGAGTCAAAGAAACTTGGTGTCATCCCCAGATGTAGGGTTCATTGGCAGGAGCTGCTGCTGCAGGACGGACTTCTAGGAGTGCAGTTGTCCACTCTTATGCCTTTCTTTCCACCTTGTTTCCAGATTCTATCTGGGTCCAGCATTAAAATGTTTGTACTACTTTAGGATTAATGGTTTACTCTAGGACCTCACAAACCACCCCTCCCCCCCTTCCACCTTAGCCTCATGGGGTGATTTTCTCTTCACAGGTAGCAAAAAAGGATAATATCCTCATCTTCAAGTAAATAAGGGGAAGTGATTCAAATATAAGGGAAAGGAAATTTGGTTCTTTGCCGTAGGGAAGAATGGCTGAAAATTAAAGAACAGCCTTGTGAGCTCAAGAGAGCTTTGCGGTTTGGTGATTTGGGATGTGGGGCAGGCCCTACAGAATGCCAAAGGCTTCAAGGCTAGTGTGTCTCTCTAGTGTTTGCTTCCTCAAGTCTCTGCTGACAACAAAGTCTCTTCTCCAGTTGTATGTCCGTGTTCCTGTCAGGGCAACACAGGAAGGGGGAAGACTGTTCCAGTTGTCTTTCCTTCACAACTCTCCCAAGAGAATTATGAAAGATCACATGCTGCCTCCCGCACTTAGGGTGACCAGAAATTCTCAGCATGGATTTAAATAGTTGCAAGGTTTATAATTTCAACATATTATACCCATTAACAATTAACATGTACAAATATAACTTTTAATCACTCTGTCACATATCCAGTGGAATCTAAATACCATAATTTTTGACACCCATAATCAAGTTTTAAAATCCACCAACAGCCCTGGTCACGTGGCTCAGTTGCTTGGAACATCATCCCAGAAACCAAAACACCGCAGTTTCTATCCCTGGTCCGGGTGTATACAGGAAGCAACTGATCAGAGTTTCTCTCATATAGATGTTTCTCTCTCTTTAAGAACAATAATAAAAAAAAAATCCTCATGTGAGAATTAAAAAAAATCCACAAACAGCTTCTTTCTTAAGAGCTGATTTTTTTTTTCAGTTCTCAACTCTGGCTACATCCTAATATATTCAATAATATACAAGAGGTACCCCCCAAAAAAAATCAGAATTATCTTCTGAAGGGTGAGCCTCTTGTAGTACAGGCTACCCCCACCAGGTGAGTGTTCTAGGAACCCATCGGTATCATGTACCAGCTGGTGTTCTTGTAAGAAGTGGTATTTGGCTTCAATGAAATTTTTTTGAAGACTCTCAATGTGTTTGCCCATTTCATGACAGGTGATTTACCAGTGCACCTACCCACACTCAGTTGAGTGTTGAGCAGTTTTTTACCAAAAACCAGAATGACCCCGATGCCCCGTACTCCCTATTCACTATATCTCACTCCAAAAGACTTTTTTTTGTTTCCCTGAAGAAAAAAGTCCTCAAAGGAAACTGTTTTGCCAATGTGGAAGAGGTGAAACAAAAAATGGTGACAGAAGCACTAAAAGGCATCAAAATCGAGTTCAAACACTCTTTTGAGCAGTGAAAAAATATCTTGATACATGTATTGAATCAAATGGAGAGTAATTTGAAGGTGACTAAAGTTTAAACATCCAAGAAATACACAATTTTTTATAAATAAATTCTGCATTTGTGGGGTTCCCCCTCATATATTTGTTCTTAGAAATCTTGATCCATCTATTATGCTTCCTTGCAATAAACTATGTTCTTAAAATTAATTTATTTCCTATTCTAAGTGTTGACACAGTTATACGGATTAAGATAATATTACAATTACTAGAGATATACAGTTGACCAAAGCAATATAAATAATACAGATTTTGGTAAATAAAAGTATTAATTAAAAGTATAGATTTTTAAAAAGTAAAATTTAACTGATAGTGCATCTCTTACAGACACACGTAGGGGCTTTATTTTCATGTTGATGAAAGTTATTTATCATCATTATAAGTGTGATTTCTATTTCTTTAAAAATCTATATGATTCCAACTGCTTGACAAGATGGAGATGTAGGTAGATATGTTTTGCTTCCTTGCACAACCAGAAGGACAACCACAAATTTAAAAATAAAAAGCAACCAGACTACCAGAAAATCGAACCATATGGAAGTCTGACAACCAAGTATATAAAGAAGAAAGATTCATCCAGACTGGTAGAGGGGGCAGAGACATGCAGTCAAAACAGAGAGGATACTTGGCAAGGTAGTGGTTGACAGATGGGTGGTTCCACATTCACATGCAGAAAAGCCAGGAGCAACAATTGGGCAGCAAGACAGATTGCACAACCCAGGGCTCCAGCTTGGGAATCTAAAGCCTTAAAATCTCTGGCTGTAAAAACCTGTGGGGGCTGCAGCAGCAGGAGAAACTCCCAGCCTGATAGGAGAGTTCTGTGGAGAGATACATAGGGTCCTAGTATGTCCCCAACCCCCCTGGGAATGAGCACCAAAAGAGCCCAGTTTGCTTGTGGGTAGCAGCGGAAATGACTAGAAGTGGGGCAAGAGCCAAGCAAGTAGCATTGTTCCCTCTCTGACCCTTCCTCCACGTACAGCACCACAATGCAGCAAAGTTGCCCCGCCCTGGTGAATACCTAAGGCTCTACCCCTTGCAACATATCAGGTGTGCCAAGACAAAGAAATATGACTGAAATAAAAGAACAGATCAAAATTCCAGAAAAACAACTAAGTAACAAGGAGATAGCCAACCTATCAAATGCAGAGTTTAAAACGCTGGTAATTAGGATGCTCATAGAAATAATTGAGTACAGATGCAAAATAGAGGAAGAAGTGAAGGCTATGTAAAGTCAAATAAAGAAAAATATGCAGGGAACCAACAGTAATGGGAAGGAAACTGGGACTCAAATCAAAGATTTGAAACAAAACAAAGAAATAAACATTCAACCAGAACAGAATGAAGAAACAAGAATTCAAAAAAATGAGGAGAGGCTTAGGAACCTCCAGGACATCTTTAAGTGCTCCATCACCCAAATCATAGGGGTGCCAGAAGGAGAAGAGGAAGAGCAACAAATTGAAAACTTATTTGAAAAAATAATGAAGGAAAATTTTCCCAATCTGGTGAAGGAAACAGACTTCCAGGAAGTCCAGGAAGCTCAGAGAGTCCCAAAGAAGTTGGACCCAAGGAGGAACACACCAAGACATTTCATAACTACATTACCCAAGAATAAGGATAAGGAGAGAATCTTAAAAGCAGCAAGAGAAAAGGAGACAATTACCTACAAAGGAGTTCCCATAAGACTGTTAGCTGATTTCTCAAAAGAAACCTTATAAGCAAGAAGGGGCTAGAAAGAGATATTATTCTATCCAAGATTACTCTATCCAGCAAAGCTATCATTCAGAATGGAAGGGCAGATAAAGTGCTTCCCAGACAAGTTCAAGTTAAGAGTTCATCATCACCAAACCTTTATTATATGAAATGTTAAAGAGACATTTCATAAATGTTTATCTAAGAAAAAGAAGATAAAAAAATACAAATAGTAAAATGACAACAAACTTAGAACTATGAACAACCAAACCTAAAAACAAACTAAGCAAACAAGTAGAACAGGAACAGAATCACAAAAATGGAGATCTCATGGAGTGTTATCAGCGGGGAGAGAATGAGGGAAACAGTACAGGGAATAAGAAGCATAGATGGTAGGTACAAAATAGACAGGGGGAGGTTAGGAATAGTATGGGAAATGAGGAAGCCGAAGAACTTATATGTACAACCCATGGACATGAACTAAGGGGCAGGGAATGCTTGGGGGAGGTGGAGTGCAGGGCAAAGAGGAATAAAGGGAAGGGAAAAAATGGGACAACTGTAATAGCATAATTAATAAAATATAGTAAAAAAGAATAAATTCAAAATGAATCAAAGACTTAAATGTTAGACCCAAAACCATAAAAATCACAGAAGAAAACACAGGCATCATAATCTCAGACATTGCTGATAGCAATATTTTATTGGATATATATCCCCAGGCAAGGGAAATGAAAGAAAAAATAAACAAATGGGACTATTTTTGAACCAAGGTTTTATAATAAACATATACTTTTTAATTTTAAAGCAACTTTTCCAAGTGGAAAATCATGGAAATGTTCCATTTTCTGTAGGCTAACTTCTTTAACTTCCTTAATCTGATTGTGTAAGTAACAGACTGGAATTTTCCTCTGAATTCTCTCAAATACAGGGTGCAGTGGAACCCAGATTCACTGATACTGCCCTTTGATTTTATTCTAGCCTAGAATTTTTCTTAAATGTTATGAGCATTTAAAGCATTAGGAATCTTGGTTTAGTTTCTTTTTTCCCTGGGGTGTATTTGAGACTCCTGCCTTGGATTCATATAAATTAATAATAATCTCTTGAGATCAATAAAAACAGGTCCTCTACTGAACATGAGAGACCTTGGTTTTTACTTTCTAATATCCTTCACCTGAGAATCTCTTTCTAATTTAGGGGCACCTTTCAAAGGAGGTACATTACCTTTAATATCCATAGAAAGTCACACCAATCCTGAAAAATATGCAACAGACTCCAGACCTTTAAGTTTTTTATTCTGAAGATGTACAGATCGATCCTCATTTTCTTTAGTGGAAACTGTACACCTGGTCATCTTCCCAGGACCCTTTTGTTTTTAATCAAGAAATGTGCAGCTTCTGCAATAGCCAAAAACCTGAGGTTCGGGGTTCTGGATACCTCACTTCTCGATTACCTCCTGTTTTTATTCAGGAAGGGAACATTTCTCATATCAAACAGTGGAAGAAAGAATTAGGTTCTTGTGGAAGTTGAAGATTATCCAATGACCCCTTTCCAGTGAGAAAATAATGCATATGTTAGAAAAGAAAACTCAGTCATATGGCTTCCCTAACCTTCTCAAGCACCAAGCATCCCCTGCCGATCTATCCTCCAGATGCAACAGTTGTACGTACAATAATTTACAAACAGCAACCTGCTCAGGCTGCAGGTTCTGCACCTCAGTGTTTCCAGTGCTGCTTCCCAGTTCTCTGTCAATATAGGGAAACTGACTGTGCACGACTCAGTTCTCATGAAGCAAGACTCCTCGCTAGAGTCTAAAATGAGGCTCATTGTGGATAACAAAATCTTAGGTTTGCTAGAGGTCGGCCACAATTTTGACATGAAGTCAACCAACTCAAAAAGGTGTTAATAGTGGCTATTGTATAAAACAAATCCAAAGAATAGCTAATATGGTGATAAGAGCAGAAATATATTTCTTAAGTCCCTAAAAAAAGAAAGCTTGTAATTAAATGCATAATCTCCCAATGATATTGTTTTAGGGAACCCAATAGAGAGCTTCACAGGCTTCTTATGGGATTGCTCAATACAGGTAAATATCTTCAAACCCAATGGCAATTCCATAACAAGAATTCCACAGACAGCCAACACATTATAGAATGGTAAGTATTCCAATAGAAAAAAAAATACAAAGTAATCCAGAAAAATTAAGTGATTAATTTGTACTGGTATGAGTCAGGTCAAGAAAAACTTCCTGGAGAAAGAGCCATGTGAATGGAATTTTGATAGATATAACTTGCAATTTTCTAAGTAGGCAGAAGAAGAGGGACATTCCAGGGAGAGAAAACCTCACAATGTGAAGGCAGAGAAGCATGACTCAGCATGTTTTTAATAAAGAGCAATAACCAGATCAGCCTACGGGAGAATAAAAGGAAATGTGAGAGGTGGGCAGCGGCAAGGTCAAGAAATGCCTCAGACACTGTAATAGAGATTTGACATTTGTTATAAAAGAGTAAAATTACCAAAGCTTTGACTAAAGGCATCAGTAATACTGTAGAAATGAAGGTGAGAGGAATACTTAAGGCTGCCTGGGAGCTGGAATTTACACTAAATACTGAGTAATAAAATGAAGAGGTAGGAGAGAGAGAATCTAGGGCGAGTCTAAAGTTTCTGGTTCAAGGAGTAAATGACAGGACGTCATTGAAATCTATTGGCCTGCCCTGCACTTTGAAAGGATATTTCACCTGCATGATTCTGTAATATTGTGCACTGGTCATTAGAAAATGTCAGGTCATTGAATTATGCAGATATTTAAATGCTAACACTTCATACAACATAAAAAATCTCATTCATTAATATTGCTTCTGATCTCATCTGAAAAGTTTTTTGGTATCACACAGTAACAGGTCTAAACTAACCAAAATTCTGATTTGCACTTAAAAGCTTAAATGTTACTATTGACAACAGACACGATCCATTGCTTTCCTTAAAGAGACATATTCACTGTTCATTTTCAAGAAAATACCTGCCAAACACCCAAGTCTGAATAACCAGTTTTCTGTCAGTTGTTTTTCCAAGTGGAAAAAAAAAAAATGTGTTTCAGGAAAAAAGCAGCTAGTTCCACTTACAACTCAAAGTGTTTCGCTATCAGCCACCACTCTGCAATGTGTAGCAGAAGTGCCACCTGGGGACTTCTCACTGAATCACAGATCGACTCTTTAAATGTGCTCAGGAGTTAAGATTTACTAACAATACTTTTAGTGCTTCTAGGACATTTTCTACTGAAACTGACTCTAAAACTTGTGAGGCTGCGGTGGTAAAGAATACAATAACCACTGATAGAGTTGATGCCATTCTCTTGAGTGGTGCTATGGCACCAGTCCTATTACCCAGCCTTGGTTTTGCACCATTGGTGCAAATGTCAACATGGCCGTTACAGGAGAAACCGTGAAATTCAGAAAAGGTTATACGACACCATTATTGTTTGAACACCACTGTGTTTGTTGCCAAGCCTCCATAGAAGATCCTCATTGACTAGTTGGTGCTGATTACAAATCAGTGCAAGCAAAACAGCTCAAGCAAAACAGCATGTTGGGGCACATCTAGAGACTGTGCCATTGCTAAGGCAAAGGTACACGGTGTTTGTAGGTAGGTCTCCAGTTTGACAGGTCGCTGTATGGTTGGCAACTGGCAGCAAATGTTCTCCCCTCCTGACCTTCCGTCCAGCAGACGTTCAGCAGTGCACCTGGATGAGCTTTCTTACTGTCTCCACCATTGCAAGGGCTCCTCCAGACAATGCTACATGCCAACTTATTCTGCAGGAGGCATTTAAAGAGTTTGTCGCATCTGCATATAAAATTGTTAATTCCTTTTTCTTTGAACCCTGAATGACTGTACCCAAAATGATACTGCAACTTAATTGGAATCAATTAGTTTTTGAAACTGCTCTCTTCAGAAGGCTCAATAAAATAAATTATTAACATCTATAAAATTGGAGGAAAGACAGCTTTACACAATTTTTTATATTTCAAGTTCTACTCAGTTTCTTTGGAACATATTTCTCCTTTCCTGAATTAGAGAACTTGCTGACACATCAGCTTCATCTTTTTCCATATCTTCAGACATAGGCAACATACATATGGACTGAGAAAATGTCTTTTCTTAATTTTTAAAAATATTTTATTGACTGTATTGTTAGAGTTGTCCCAAGTTTCTCCTTTTGTCCCTCCCATCCAGCACCCTCCACTCCCCTCAGGCAATCCCCCCACCTTTGTTCATGTTCATGGGTCATGCGTATAAGTTCTTTGGCTACTCCATGTCCTATACTGTACTTTCCATCCCCATGGCTTTCTGCAACTACCTATTTGTACTTCTTAATCCCCTCACCTCTTCACCCATTCTACCCCTCCCCTCCCGCATCTGACAACCATAAAAACTGTCTCCGTATCTGTGATTCTGTCTCTGTTCTTGTTTGCTTAGTTGTTTTTTTTATTCAGTTGTTGATAGGTTTGTGCTTATTGTCATTTTATTATTTAGAGTTTTGATCTTCTTTTTCTTAAATACGTCCCCTTTAACATTTGATACAATAATGATTTGGTGATGATGAACTCCTTTAGATTTTTCTTGTCTGGGAAGCTCTTATCTGCCCTTCAATTCTAAATGATAGCTTTGCTGAGTAAAGCAACCTCGGCTGTAGGTCTCTGCTTTTCATGACTTTAAATATTTCTTGCCAATCCCTTCTAGCCTGCAAAGTTTCTTTTGAGAAATCAGCTGACAGCCTTATGGGAGATTCCCTGTAGTTAACTGCTTTTCTTTTGCTGCTTTTAAGATTCTCTCTTTACCTTTAACCTTTGGCATTTTAAATGTATGTCTCTTGGAGTAGGCCTCTCTGCATTCATCTTGTTTGGGACTCTCTGTGCTTCCTGGACTTGTCTAGTTCTTTCATCAAATTAGGGAAGTTTTCTTTCATTATTTTTTCAAATAGATTTCCAATTTCTTGCTCTTTGTCTTCTCCTTCTGGCACCCCTATGATGGGAATATTAGTACACTTGTAGTCATCCCAGAGGTTCCTTACACTATCCTCATTTTTTTTTATTCTTTTTTTTCTTGTTCTGTTTTGTTTTGTTTTTTCCTTCCTTATGTTCCAAAACATTGATTTGATTCTCGGCTTCATTGACTCTACTATTGATTCCCTGTAAATTGTTCATTTCAATTAGTATATCCTTCATTCTGTGTGGCTCTTTTTTGTGTTGTTGAAGTAGTCACTGAATTCCTTGAGTATCCATATAACCAGTGTTTTGAATTCTGCATCTGATAGAATACTCATCTCTATTGTGTTTAGTTCTTTTTCTGTAGTTTTGATCTGTTCTTTCATTTGAGCCATGTTACTTTGTCTCCTCATTTTGGCAGCCTCCCTGTGTTTGTTTCTGTGGATTAGGTAGAGCTGCTATGACTCCCTGTCTTAGTAGTGTGGTTTACAGGGTCCAGTGATACAGCCTTCCTGCCACCCAAGCTGGGTACTCAAGGTAAACCCTCTGTGTGGGCTGAGGCCTCCTCTGGTAGTTGAGCCTTGATTGCTGTTGGCAGGTCAATGGGAGGGATTTACCCAGGCCAGTCATCTTCAATGACTGGCTGTGACCACTGACCACCAACCTCCACCCTCCATGGAGAATCAGTTTTGCAGGGGCAGGGTAGGGGTGCTCCAATGTGATCAGTAGCTGTCCACTGTGTGCACAGGCTTTGTGGTTTCCTGGGTAGTGCAGGTCAGGATCAGTCACTACCCGACTCAGTGTGAACCACCCAGTGTGGGCTACAAAGCAATCTGCAGATGGTTGCTACTTGTGCTGGGCCTGGAGGTTCCCGGATGGAGCCAAACTGTGATGCAAAGGTGGCTGCTGCTAGAGCCAGGCCAGGAGCTGGTTAGCTAGAGGTGGGAGGGCTGAGGAAGGGCCAAAACTGAGTAGGGTGGAGCCTCAGGTAAACACCAGGGCACAGCAAATAGTATAAGCCAGGTTGATGGATCTCAGATATGGTACCCACCTGCCTGTTCTGTGGCTCTCTGCGGGGAGAGCTCAGAAAAGACACAATTGCCTCTGCCTTCCTTTGTCTGGAAGAAAGCTGTCCCTTAGCACTTACCCTGATGCCAGGCACTTCAGTTACTCCCCATAAACCACTTGTGCCTTTCAAGCTGCTACCCTGGTGGTACTGGAGCTCTGAGGGAGTGCATCTGAGTAAGTTTGGCATGGGCGCTTTAAGAGGAACTGCCAGGGAGTCTAGTATTTTTTTTTTTCACCAACTCAAATCATGCTGGTGTTTATAGCCTGAAGTCATGGGGGCTTATCTTCCTGGCACTGGAACCCTGGGCTGGGGGACATGGTGTGGGGCTAGGACTGCCTCACTCCTG
Source organism: Anoura caudifer (assembly GCA_004027475.1). Taxonomy (NCBI): domain Eukaryota; kingdom Metazoa; phylum Chordata; class Mammalia; order Chiroptera; family Phyllostomidae; genus Anoura; species Anoura caudifer. Next base: position 12,231 of record PVKU01013683.1, read on the forward strand.
AGATATTCCTCCCAAATTTTTACCCACCACACATGGGTGTGGGGACCTTCCCATTCCACATCTTCATATCCCCACATAGCCTGTCCTTCTGGATTGATGCCATTCCTTTAGTTCCATAGTTGCTGCACTTCCATTCACTCTATTTCTGACAGTTCTGAGTGATGGTTGGTCTGAAATTTAGTTGTAAATTTGATGTGGTTGTGCAAGGAAGCAAGCCATGTTTACCTACACCTTCATCTTGACTGCAATTTGAGAAAATGTCTTCTAATCTCCCCTTTGTAAGCCAACAATTAATTCTTAAGTACAAGAAAACATAAACTTTCTTTTATCTTAGAATAAAATACTATTCAATTCTAAAAGAATATATTTCACATAAAATTTGAAAATTAAAAATGTTTTCGAAAATATTTTAAGACTGTTGCAAAACAAGATAAATTTTATTTTTGTGTTTTTTATAAAAGCAGGGAAACTTTGGAATTTAACAATTATGGTTTTTGCCCTGGCTGGTGTGACTGAGTGAATTGAGCGCTGGCCTACGAACCAAAAACATTGCCAGTTCAATTCCCAGTCAGGGCACATGCTTGGGTTGCAAGGCTGGCCCCCAGTTGCAGGCATGCAAGAGGCAGCTGATTGATTTGTCTCTCACATATTGATTGATGTTAATCTCCGTTTCTCCCTCCCTTCCCATTTCTCTAAAAGTAAGTAAATAAAATATCTAAAAATAATGGTTTCTTGGGAGATAAGGAGATTGCAGAGACTATAGCAGATATAACTGAAGAGAGCTGGTTAGAGCACAGTTGAAGTACTGAAGACCTAAATGAATTGCTGAAAATGTGCATATTTATGGCCTAAATTCATCACCTTAGAGAATTCTAGACAATACAATACACAGCACACAATCCATTAATTGTTAGAACAGTGATGTCATCGCATGTCACTATACCTTTTGTGGACTTCTACTGTCCTATTTGTAGGAATGAAAGTGAAAAGGCAAATAACATGTTAGTATTACAGATAGTTTTGACTTTGTGAGACCTCTAAAAGGATACCAGGGATCTCTCTTTCCCAGGGATCCTCTGACCACACTTTGAGAACTGCTAGACATGTCAGTTAATGGTGCTAAGGAAACTGGTTATCTCCATCTCCATGTGTTGGAGGAGGCATGGGAATCAGATCCCTACCTCTCATTGCCACAAAAAATAAATTTTAAGTGAATTAAAGGTCTGAATGTGAAAAAGCAAAGCTGTTGGAAGAGAGCGTGGAAAAATAACCATTATCTCAGAGTAGATAGCCTGATCCCACCAAGTGCTGATGGAGAGATGTGTAGATGTGGGGACTTGCATACACACTTAGTAGAAGGGTTAGTTTTCCTGCTTATTACAACTATGTATTTTACACATACAAGGCTAAATACATTTGAAGGTACAAATATGCTACAACCCAACAATTCTATTTATATCCCCCAGAGCCTTAAAGAATCCCTCATATTTTCACACAGGAAGTATACCTAGGTGTGTTTGTTGCAGCTTGTTTATAGTTGGGGATGTCCATCAGTGGACAATACATGAAATTATGTTGTATTAATACAATGTAATATTGTGCAACTATAAACTAAATAGACGTCTTTCACAAGGACAATTCTCAGAACACATTGAATGATACACATTGACTTCAAACAAGCATTTGCACTGAGGAGGGAAAAGAGAGGTGCAAGCAGCAAAAGTGTATTTGAGTAGTAGGTCATGGTCATGGCGATTGCTCCCTGTATTTTCTGTATGTTAGAAATGTTTAATAGTAATTGTAACCACACAAAATGTATTCCAGGTCCTTCATGCTGCTAATTACAGGATATCTGCTTTTTTGATCAAATTTCTTATTCTCATAATCCATTTACAGATAATAGAATAAGTTTTAATTAATTCTGTTAAAACTCAACAGAACTATGTCTAGTTCCTTGGGCAAATAACAATAATTGTTTATATGCTTAATATTTCTAAAAATCCATTAGTTTGCTGATTTATGATTCTTTAATTTTAATATATTTTATTGTTAAATATTTATAAAATATGTTTATTGATTTTAAAGAGAGATGAAGGGAGAAAGAGAAGGTTAGAGAAACACCAATGTGAAAGGGAAACATTGATGGGTTCCCTCCTATAAGGTCCTTGACTGGGGATTGAACTCCCAACGTTTTGGTGTACATCAGAGGCATCCGACCTTTTGGTATTTCTGGACCACACTGGAAGAACAGTTGTCTTGGGCCACACATTAAATACACAAACACTAACAAAAACTGATGAGCAATGAAAATGTCCATGCATAATTTTCATGGTATCCACCACCACAGAGAAGCAAACATGTCCTCACATAATAACCCTAACTCTGCAGCAGCCTTTTCAATAATCTCTTAGAATCATCAAGCAGGTCCCAAGTTGTGATCACTAATATAGAAAATGTTCATATCTAAGTAATAGAATATCATTGATTTTTAAAATATTTTTATTACAAAAATAAAAGAGGGCAACATAAAACTTGTGGGATGTTTGACACTGTATTTGAGAAACTAGTGCATCAATATCTGGTTTGATAGAAGTAGTTGCAATTCCCAGTGAATTCTCAAGGGCCTCATCAGATATTTTGGTTCTAACTTTATTCTTAATATGTTTCATCCTTGAAAATAATTGCTCACAAATGTAGCTGCTACCCAATAGTGATGACATGAATATGGCGTGATTGTGAGGCAAGGGATATTTGTCTCTGGGAAGATAGGGCCTATAAAAGTCCAGTAAAGAGACATGATCAAATTTATGTTTAAATTGAATGTCAGATTGCAGCTCTATGCATTCCACTTGAAAACTAGCAGGTAACATGTTTATGTCAACTGAAAATGGAGTCACAAAGATAGCAAAATATTGATTATTTTCCTGGAAATCTTGGAATGCATTTTCAAATTCTTATATCAAATCAGAAAACAAGGCTGCATATTTTTCGCTGTTGACAGAACTGTGTTTAGCCAATATGTCGAAATGCATAAAATTGTTTGCCTTAATTTGAGCTTGCCATAATTTCAGTTTCATTTGGAACGCTGTTATGGTTTGAAACATAGTATTGATAAGTTGGTTTTCACCTTAAATATGCATGTTTAACTCATTTAAATGAGCAGTTAAGTCCACTAAAAATGCTAAATCTGAAAGCCAGTTTTCATCGTCAAGTTCTGGCACAGATTTGTGTTTTGATACCATAAATGACTTGATAACATGTTGCAATCATAAAATATTTTCAACATTTGATCTCGAGTTAGCCATCTTACTTCCGAAAAGTAAATGATATCACCATAGTCAGCATCAATACTTTTAAGGAATTCCAGGAAGTGGCGATGACTCAGTCCCTTGGCTCTTATGAAATTCATAGTCTTCATGATGATTTGCATGATGTTATCCATTTATAAAGCTTTTGTGCATAAATTTTCTTGAGGTTCTATGCAATAATACTTCGTCAAACATGAGTTTTGGGCAGAAATTGCATCATCTTGTATTACTTTTACAAGTCCCTCTCATGCATTTACCATCACCAGGTGCACCTTCAGTCACTATACCAGATATATTGACAATGGACAAAGAAAATTGCTTTAACATATTTTTCACTGCTTCACATAAATCTGCTGACTCAGTTGTGTCTTTTAATGTCACTAAAGATGCCATTTCTTCAGTGACATATTCATCATCAATACCTCTAATAAAAATGGTAAGTTGAGCCGTATCTGTAATATCAGTGCTATCATCCATTGCCAAAGCATAACATTTAAAATTAGCACCTTTAGACTTCCGGCCAAGATGGAGGCGTAGGTAGACATACTGTGCCTCCTCTCACAACCAAGATTAAGGACAACAAAAATATAGAACCAAAAAAACCCAACCAGAACAGATACAAAATTGAATTGTATGGAAGTCCAACAACGATTCACCCAGACCAGTAAAAGGGGCGGCGTCAGCAGCCTGCGGAAGAGTCGTGGCAGGAAAAAGCAGTGGCTGGTGGTCCTGGGTGCACAGGTAGCGGTTGGCACACCCCAGGGGCACAGGTGATGGTTACTGAGCATAGGGAGGCAACAAGCAGACCAAGCGAGGCACACAATGCGGCTGACTGTGGTCACATATTCACACGCAGATAAACCAGATGAAAACGGGCAGCAAGACAGACTGTGCAATGCAGGGCCCCAGCACTGGGAAATAGAGTCTAAAACCACTGATTGAAAACACTTATGGGGGTTGAGGTGCCAGGAGAGAATCCCAGCCTCACAGGAGAGTTCATTAGAGAGACCCACAGGGTCCTAGAACATTCACAAGCCCACCCACATGGAATCAGCACCAGAAGGGGCCAATTTGCTTGGGGAAAGTGGTGGAAGGGACTGGAATCCAAGAGAGAGTGGAGCAAGTGCCATTGTTCCCTCTTGGATCCCGCCCCCACATCCAGCATCACAACGCAGCAACTGGGTTGCCCCACCCTGGGGAACACCTAAGGCTCCGCCCCTCACTGTATAACAGCCGCAACCAGACCAAAAAAAAAAACCCAAAACCAAAAATGGCTCAAACAGGAGAACAGATCAAAGCCCCAGAGCTAATTCATCTAAGCAACCAAGAGATAGCCAACCCATCAGATGAACAGCTCAAAGCACTGGTAGCCAACATATCAGATGCACAATTCAAAGCACTAGTGATTAGGAAGCTCACAGAATTGGTTGATTTTGGTCGCAAATTAGATGAACAAATGAAGGCTACAAAAATGAAATGAAGACAAATGCACAGGGAACCAATAGTGATGGGAGCAAAACTGGGACTCAAATCAATGGAGTGGACCAGAAGGAAGAAAGAAACAACCACACAGAAAACAAGGAAGAAACAAGAATTCAAAAAAAATGAGGAGAGGCTTAGGAACCTCCAGGACATCTTTATACATTCTAACATCCGAATTATAGGGGTACCAGAGGGTGAAGAGGAAGAGCAACAAGTGGAAAACTTATTTGAACAAATAATAAAGGAGAACTTCTCCAATCTGGCAAAGGAAGTAGACTTCCAGGAAGTCCAGGAAGCTCAGAGAGTCCCAAAGAAGTTGGACCCAAGGAGGAAAATACCAAGGCACATCATAATGACATTAGCCAAGATTAAAATGAAGGAGAGAATTCTAGAAGCAGGAAGGGATAAGGGCATGGTCACCTACAAAGGAGTTCCCATCAGACTGTCAGCGGATTTCTCAAAAGAGACCTTACAGGCAAGAAGGGGCTGGAAAGAAGTATTCTAAGTCATGAAAGTCAAGGACCTACATCCAAGATTGCTCTATCCAGCAAAGCTTTCCTTTAGAATGGAAGGGCAGATAAAGCACTTCTCAGATAAGGTCAAGTTAAAGGAGTTCATCATCACCAAGTCCTTATTATATGAAATGTTAAAGGGACTTATCTAAGAAAAAGAAGATAAAAAATAGGACAGTAAAAAGACAGCAAATTCACAGATATTAACAACCACACCTAAAACAAAAGCAAACTAAGCAAACAGCTAGAAGAGGAACAGAACCACAGAAATGGAGATCACATGGAGGGTTAGCAACAGGGGAGTGGAAGGAGGAGAGAGGGGAGAAAAGGTACAGAGAATAAGTAGCATACACGGTGGGTAGAAAATAGATGGGGGAGGGCAAAAATAGGGTGGGAAAAGTAGAAGCTAAAGAACTTATGACACATGGACATGAACTAAAGGAGGGAATGTGGATGGGAGGGGCTGTGCAGGGTGGAAGGGAATGATGGGGGAGAAATGGGACAACTGTAATAGCATAATCAATAAAATATAATTTAAAAAAATAAAAATAAAAAATAAAATTAGCAGCTTTACTCTCCCAACTTCTTTCAACAGATTTTCCAGTTTCTTCAATTCACCTGGTTATAGTCTGTTGAGACAAACTGATTTTAGAAATATCCCCCTTTTTTTCAGGGCAAATTATATCTACAACACTTTTTATACAATGATTCTGACTTTTTTCCTATTCAATATGCTACTACATAACTAGCTTTTACAATGGAATCTACGTGAGTTGCAATTTTTTGAAAACATTTTTGTTGAGAAGACAAACTTTTTTCAGTTCTGCTATTTTGTCTTTATGACACAATTATTATATGCACTGAATCTAGCAACATGTTTTTGCATGTAATGTCTTTTCAAATTATAGTCCTTAAAAACTTGCACAAATTCCCTACAATTTAAGCAGAGTGCCTTACCATTCGCCTCAATGAAAAAGTAGTCATTTGTCCACTTTTCTTTGAACAATCTTCCTTCATCTGTAATTTTTCTTTTGGGGGGTTTGTTTCTCTTTTGAGATGTTGTAGAAGCCATGCTAGGATTAAAAATATAATAATAGATAAGGGACTTCACTTACTTTTTTATGAAAATTAATTGACAGGAAAATAGTAAGGTTTGGGCCCTTCCATGGCCCTCTGGGCTGCTGATGCAGGCCGGGGTGGAGGGCCGACTGTAAAGCATGGTGGATGATGTGTGAGGTGTGGAAATACCTTTAATAATCAAAAAAGATGCTTACCTGACTTCTAAATATCATTAAACATGTAACATTGCAATGGTAGGTTGAAATATTGATCATCGCTGCCTCACTAAGTCACCATGAGCACATGCAACGTCTGATGGTGTCAGTTCTACTGTCTGCTTGGAAGAGCACACTGGAAGATACACACACCACTGTAAAACTGAAGCCTCACATGCGTACAAAGATCGAGTGTATATAGGTTTATTTTATGGGACCTTGCAACACGTAATCACAAAAAAAATCTCATAATGTTTTAAGTAAATTTACAATTTTGTGTTGGGCCGCATTCACAGCCATCCTGGGCCTCATGCAGGGACGCCCATGACATATGGGACGATACACCTCCCACAAACCGAACCACACTGGCCAGGGCGATTTTTAAATATTTTAAATGTAAAGAAAGGCTAACGAACATCCATTATCCAAATACCCAAACTTATTTAACCTTAATATTTTGTCTTGTTTCAAATATTTTTAAAAGAAATCAATGACTAAAATGCAGTAGGTGCCTCTGAACCCTTTCATTTCCTTTTCTCCTTCCCCAGAGGTAACTGCTCAGGATAAAGTCAGTTTTATCATTACTATGCACATTTTAAAAGTTATATTAAACAATTGAGAATCCTAAAACATTATAAAGTGTTACTTTATATATAAAGTTTTAAGCTTTATAATGTTATGTAACTCTGTGTATTCATTCTCCTACAATATTTGCTCCTTCTCCGTTATGTTTAATTGATGTTAATCAATGTTAATTGATGTAGTTCCCTTTCATTCATTTAAAGAGCTGTATTGTGTACTATTGTATGACTTGACCATAATCCTTCCCAGTACTGACAGACTTTAGGTTTGTCTCTTGTTTGTTTTATTGTTTGTGTTTGACTTGCTTTTATTTTGTTCATTAGCTTTTGCTGCAATGAACATTTATGTACATGTTGGCTTGGGCATATATGTAAGAGTTTCAATAGGTTCATTTTTGTTGTAAATTTTTCTCAAACTTTAGGAATAATTTAGAAACTAGTATCAACAATGAAGAAACATTCATCGGAACTTCAAGAATTCTTTTAGGTTATTTTATTTTTTCCTATTAACTTTGAGTAAAAGTTAATCTTTCATCCCATTTACTTTTTATCTATTTGTATACCTATCCTTCATTATATCTAGGCAGAGGAGGATGGTTGAAATAATAGTCACCCCTTAAAATAATAAGAATAATTTCATAATATTTGTTTCAGTGGAGAAATTCAAGATGATTATTCCCTTTTACCTCGCACTTGCCCTATATTGCTTAAATTTTTGGTAACAAGTAGGTATCACTTTTTATAAAAACACTAAATTGATTTAAAAATTAAATTCAATACTTTGAATTAGGATAAGTGACATCATGGCTAATTAGGCAGAACTCCTAAGTGGTGGAAAGCAAGGGGGAAATGAAAATTCAAAAGGATAGAGAAAAAGTAGGAATTTTCTCGGTCCTGGAACCAACAGCTATTCCAAAGTGCTGCTGCCATCCTCCAAAAATTCTAGGAGAATAGAAAAGAAAAGAAGCCTAGGAACTCCTACTAACTGCTCCAGAAGGAAGATAAGGGTTGAATAGTTTCTAGATAGCAAAGAGAGGCCTGGTACTCAAAAGCAAGCAAACCTGTAATAACTCCTTCTGAAAAACAATAATCACACATAATTTATTTCATATAAAATAACTCCCCCCAAGAAGTGGCATCGCATTCATTGCACAGGATTTTCCTACTGTCGCTAGGACTTAGCTTTTCCTTGTCTGCAATAGAAGGGTATGATACTATGTCTGAGGTGTCTTCCAGATATAAATCAGTATTAACTTCAACTCAGATGTCCATGTTGGTTTTCTTAAAGGATAATTTTGGCCATTTATATAAAGCTCTTTTTCACCAATATAATAATTCAATGAATGTTAATTGGTTTTAAATTTATTAAATGGTTTGTCCCTGAGTTCCTTTCAATCCTGAGATTTTTAGAGTATATTTCAACTGTTCAGAAGGCAGTCTCTATTATTCACCATGAGCTACTCACAGTGCCAGAGATACAGCATGAACAACACAGGTGCAGTTTCTTTGCCACAAAGCTTGGTTGAATTAATCTTTTTTAAAATACAATTCATATTTCAAGTATAATTCAAGACAGCCAAATCCATAAAGTAATGTTTCCAATGCCAAGTCATTGACAAAGAGAAATAATTGAATGCATAAAAACTAAACTATAAAATTTTATTTTTAAGTAGACAAAGAAAACAAGCATGCACTGTATGATCAATCCTTAAGTAAAATATCTGACAAATTGCGGCCTATAGATGTCAGCAAAGACCTGATGGAGGGCAGAGCAATAGTCACCCGAGGAAGTAGATCCCTGTGTGTACTTACTTCTGTCCCGTGTTCTCTTTGTCTCCCTTAGAAGTACCTATTACATGTACTCAAAGCAAATGTTTCCTGTATTTTGATCTATTTGAATACACTTTGTTTTCTGAATTTTACTCAATGAATTGACCAGTTCTGGTAGTCTAGGTTTGCTCTTATTTCTCTACTCTGAAGTACTTTTTGTCTGCAGCGTAAAATGTGGCACTTGGTGACCTGCAGGCAGGAACTGCTTTCTAAGGCACTGGTTTCCCATGGAGAGTGCACACTGCAGGGAGCACACAAAAGATCATTAGTAGGATAGGAAGAAAATATTAGAATTTCCACTTCTACTTATTTGGCAACTTTTAAACTTTCTATTTGTGTGCATTATAGTAAGTATAATGAAATCATGTTAGTAGTCATGTGCATAATTTATGATAATTTATAAACATATGTAAGTGCTCAAATATTTTTACTGAGAGAGCTGACTTTTCATTCGATCTGTTGTAACTAAATGCTAGAGATCAGGTGGCTTATAAACAACAGAAATTTATTCCTCACAGTTCTGAGGCTGGGAGGCCCAATATCACAGTGCCAACATGGTCTCACTCTGGTGAGGGCCTTCTTCCTGGTCCACAGATGTCACCTTTGCACTGTGCCCTGGTGAGGGCTCTCTGTGCGGTCTCTTCCATAAGAGCACCACTCAGGTTCATGAGGGCCCACCCTCAGGACCTAATCACCTCCCAAAGGCACCACCTTCTCACACCATCACATTGGGCATTAGGGTTTTAATATATGAATTTGGGGGTGAGGGACACAAATATTTAGGCCACAGCAAGGGCCTTACCCTTTTTTGGAAAAGTTTGAACACCACAGTTCAAATGTGTGTTTAGCCTTTGTCTACACAACTGGACTACATGAGCTTCCAGGGAATGGTGGTGTCTTTCCTGTCTTACTCTGCCAAAGGACCTTGTAATATAGATAGATGTTAATGAATATTTATTGAACTCTGCAGACCTACAGGTCAGTTCTTCAGACTGTCAGTCTACTGGCCACCTTTGGAATGTGCTTTGGAAATATTTTTATTAAAGCTAAGGGTGTCTTAGAAATTTTTAACTAAAAGGGAAAACAACAATCTTTCCTTTGCACCATCAGAAAGAAGATTTTGTGAAAAATAAACTTGAATAGCAAATGTGAAAGGCACAAACCACCAGTTATAAAATGAGCAAGTCATGGGGAAGTAACATATGGCATGGCGTCTACAGTTAATAATACTATATTGTATATTTGAAAGTTGCTAAGAGATTAGATTTTAGAAGTTCTCATTACAAGAAAAAAAATTGTAACTATGTATGGTGACATATTAACTAGACCTATTGTGGTGATCATTTCATAATACATATAAATATCCAATCAGTATGTTATGCACCTGAAACTAATATAATGTTGTATGTCAATTATACCCCAATAAAAAATTGTAAATGTAGAAGTAATGCTGAGAAATAGTTGAGCAACTGGGAAATATTAGATAAAGTCATCATCAGTATCCACAAACCATGGAAATATCTAATTGCCCAAGTTAATTCATATTTGCTATAATTTTTTCTTGATAAAAATAACTCATAATTAATCCAACTTGCTTACCCACACTTCTTAATCCATGGTATACATAAGAATTACTAGGAAATAGACCTAAATGCAAATTCTCAGGCCCTAGCCCCTGGGACTCTAATTCAGCAAGTCTAGGGGAGTCCAGAAATCAGTACCCCAGAATATTCTAATGCTGGTTGTCTGTGACAAGCATGTTCTACCTTGATACCAGCCACAAGAATTTGGTCAAAGAAACAGATCTACGAGCCCATCTACCAGATCATTGCTCCAGTTATCCCTTATTGCCAAATGTGACCAGAGTGTGAAACAACAGCCCATGTTCTTCCTTTGGAAGTGATCGTATTTCCAACTACACAATGGTTTCAATCTGTCAGGGCTGGGTATGGACTGTGACCCTGATGTCCCAGGCCTCTTGCAGCTCCTTACGTGTCAGTTGGCATTTCATGATATTTATTTGATAAACTGTTACTCAGTCTTGAGTCTTAAACCTCCTTGCCTCCTGACCCACCCCATCGAGCCTGGCTGCTCTTTCTTTATCCGTTAGGTGGACCACCTTCTGGTTCTCCTGTCTTTCCCAACAGATGTGAACACAAGAGATCCTGGAGCAAGGTGAGATGCCCCAGTGTGAAAATAGTGTAAACTGGCCTCTCCAAAGACCTTTAATGAAAACATACCCTAAATCCCTCCCCAAAACGCCCCCTACATTTTTTGTCTGGATTAAACCACTGTTCACTTAACTATCCAAACCAGAAATTGAATCCAATCAGTTTTAAAGTCCTATCAGGTCTCTCGCTTTGAGTCATTTCATCGATTTTATCTCCTTTGCTTCTAAATAATGGAATACATGAGTCCTAAGTACATTAGTGGGTTCAAAATTAGAGAAGTTGATTTTGAAGGCATCTTTTTATAGGCATAATAAAAGTCTTGGTAAATTAGAGGAGAGGACCTGGCTGGTGTGGCGCAGTGGATTGAGCACTGGCCTATGAATCAAAGGGTCGCCAGTTCTATTCCCAGTCAGGGCACATAACTGGGTTGCAGGCCAGGTCCCCAGTTAGAGGCACATGAGAGGCAACCACACATTGATGTTTCTTTCCCTCTCTTTCTCCCTCCTTTCCCCTCTCTAAAAATAAATAAATAAATATTGATGCAGACACTGGCCTGCAGTGTCCATGGCATTGTGGCTGAAGCGAGACAAATTCACACAGACTACCAAGTCCTGTAGAGGAAAGGGGATGGCACAGTCACTCTCTCAAGAGGAAATCTTGCCTTGACAAGCTTTTATTGCTTTTCTGGGCACATTACATTGAGGATGATCCTCATTTACTATGCACAGGTTCCCTTTGGTGGTTACCTTTTACAGAAAACAAAGGAGAGGATGCTGTGAATTACATCAACAAAGAAGGATATTTGCAAATGTAAAGGGAAAAGTGGTTGAACTGGTTACACTCGTCCTTGGAAGGTATAGCATAGATTTTAGGAAGTTACTTTAAAGATATGAAATAAACATTTGCTGCCTCAATTCAGGGTGAGGGAGTTTTAGCAAAAGCAAGTCTCAAAGTGGCCTGGGTACATGCAGGCCTGATTCCCCGTGGGAGAACCTATCCATGAGCATGGGTCCTGTGTACCGGACCTTGCTTTCTACTGGCCTTTCCAAGTGGGAGCTGGGCCCATGCCACACAAAATGGTCTCCTATAAAATATCTTTTGAAAAAATTAAGAAAGAAGAGGGGAAAATAAGGTCAAGTAAATTGATGTCCATGAAAACACTTTGGAAATTCAAAGTATTACATAAAAGTAATGTTTTGTTAACTCTGATTTTATTTTCGTTCTAATTTTGTACAGAGAAATTTGGATATGTGACAGAATTTTAAGGTTTTGGTCAAAGAATACTAGATGGTCTCCAGTTACTACTTGTTTATTTTTAATAAAATATTTCAGCAACAAAGAGAAAGTTATTTTGAAGAAAAAAAAAACTGCAATGCCCACTCTGTACAACTCAGCTGGGGTCTTGGGTTCAGATTAAGATACACACTCAAAAGACAATGAGTAATAAACTAGAACCTGGAATCTAGTTCATGTAGCATTGTGGAAGGATATAGGACATAATACACAGCTTGTCGGCCTGACAGCATTCAACACATCTTCACAGAGTCTTTACAATCATGTAGATGTTGTTTCTAAACCTTCTCATCTCATGGTTGTGAGGCAGGAGACAGCACATGAAGAACTCTGACACTGCGCTGCTGTTACTGGCCAGCGTCTACCATCCTGGTTGCCAGGAAATGCCTTTTACCACGTAGGCAGAATAAACAGTAAACTGAGGCAGAGAGGAGGAAGAAGACATGTCTCACACACTAACTCAGCAGTTCTGAGCCTGGTCTGATAATATTGCCAGGTGTTCCAACATCACAAGAAACACTATGTTAGCAAGAAAGGAGGGAAGTCCTTGAAATTCTATGAAGAACTTCCACTATCTGGGAAAGAAAGCCTTGATACTGTGCTTTCATCCCAGGGACTGGAATGTGGGAGAGGGTCCCCAGTGCCCAAAGAAGAAGCCCATAAAACAACTTTGGTTAATTATCTACCTCTGGTCACTACCTCCCTTTTACAAGGGAGTCCCTGATGCTTACAGAAAGAGCCCATAACTAACTTTGGGTAACTGCCCCAATTTTAATTGACTGCCTCCTGTCACCTATTTGTTTTACAAGATGAACAAATGGAGTCTGGAGGAAGATAAGGGTTCAGGCTAACAGACCCTCACACATACCTAAGTTTGGGTAGTCACATTCCCTGGGAAAGCTGACACCACATTTACCTGTTAATCAATATGTAACTTTTTTTCTCTTATCCCACCAAGTATATAAGTCCTCAGAACAAAGGACTCTCTCTCTTTCTTTCTCTGTGTGTGTGTGTGTGTGTGTGTGTGTGTGTGTGTGTGTGTGTGTCTCTCTCTCTCTCTGTCTCTCTCAGGGCACTCTTGGCTCTCAGGTCACTGAGCCTCAGGCCACCTGAGGGCTTGCCTCCCAGGTCTTCATCCACTCTTACTTTTGTCACCCTGCTTTGCCCTGAAACTTTGCCTTTCACCCCCAACTCTACCCAGTCCCGTTTTCTTACATGGGAATGGATCACTAATAAACTGATTGCATGCTAATAGATTTGCTGATCTGTAATTCTTTACATATGTCAGCAAGAAGAACCAGGTCTCTCCTGTCAACAGGTGGTTGTAACAGACAAGATCGCAGGGGTAGATGGGAGCCATCCTACAACAGGAAAACCTCACACATGACAGGGACCACATCTTGTAACAGCCTGAGAGTGCGAATTCAAAACCAAGGCCACATTCAGGTTTAAGAAACACCATACATGGAATCCAAGGTCTGTGTTTCACCACAGGTTTTTATACATTTCTTGTTGTGCAGGCCTACAAACTCTAATGCCTACTGTCTTAACCACACAAATATAGTTCACCAAACAGATCATTTCTACAATCTAAAATGTTGCTTTGTAATACAGCTGACATTCCACATTTATCTAAACCCAGCACATTTCAAAGAAACTGAAGACAGGGTGAAGTCAAGTGCATCTTCCCATGGGGGGGAAAAAAACTGGTTTTAAACTGCTGTTGAGTCTCTCTCCCTCCCCCTCTCCCTCTGGCACACCTGCACCTTTCCCTTCCCCCTCTTCTTTCTTGCCAGATGCATTACCTTTGCCCTTCTCTCTCCTAAGCTCCAAAGGCCCTTCCACCTCTGTAACTTGTTTCCTAACCCTATGCAGCCCAACTGGCTCACTCCTGCCTCTGAAATTTCTAAATAAACTTTCTCTTTTTTTAAAAAATATATTTTATTGATTATGCTATTACAGTTGTCCCATTTCTCCCCCATCATTCCCCTCACCCTGCACACCCCCTCCCACCCACATTCCCCCCCTTTAGTTCATGTCCATGCATCATAAGTTCTTTAGCTTCTATGTTTCCCACACCATTCTTGCCCTCCCCCTGTCTATTTTCCACCCACCGTCTATGCTACTTATTCTCTGTACCTTTTCCCCTTCTCTCCTCCCCCCACTCCCCTGTTGCTAACCCTCCATGTGATCTCCATTTCTGTGTTTCTGTTCCTGTTCTAGCTGTTTGCTTAGTTTGCTTTTGTCTTAGGTCTGGTTGTTAACATCTCTGAGTTTGCTGTCTTTTTGCTGTCATATTTTTTATCTTCTTTTTCTTAGGTAAGTCCCTTTACCATTTCATATAATAAGGGCTTGGTGATGATGAACTCCTTTAACTTGACCTTATCTGAGAAGTGCTTTATCTGCCCTTCTATTCTAAAGGAAAGCTTTGCTGGATAGAGCAATCTTGGATATAGGTCCTTGACTTTCATGACTTGGAATACTTCTTTCCAGCCCCTTCTTGCCTGTAAGGTCTCTTTTGAGAAATCCGCTGACAGTCTGATGGGAACTCCTTTGTAGGTGACTCTGCCTTTATCCCTTGCTGCTTCTAGAATTCTCTCCTTCATTTTAATCTTGGCTAATGTAATTCTGATGTGCCTTGGTGTGTTCCTC
>PVKU01013684.1:0-27334 GCA_004027475.1 Anoura caudifer
GTTATGAGGCTTTCTTTTCCCAGCTCTAGAGCCCTGGGCTGCACAGTCTGGCCTGGGGCTGGGCTTGCTGGCTCACAAAATGTCTCCCTGATTTTTATCCACCACAAGTGAATGTGGGGCTGCCCATTCTGCTGGCTTGCTGCCTTTCTGCCTCTCTGTCCCTGGCTTGCCTCTGCCACATGGAGCCCTCTCTGCCACACGGAGCCCTCTCTGCCCAACACCCAGTCTCAACTCAGCCCTCCTACCAGCCTGGATGAATATAGCTTCTTTAAGTCCTTAGTTGTGGGACTTTGGTACATTTCTAGGTGTTCTTCTTTCTGGGTGAGTCTCTGGCAGTTCTGATTGCTTTTCATTTTTAATTTAGTTGTGTTCCTTCTTATAATTGTGCAGTGAAGTGAGGCGTGTCTACCCACACCTCCATCTTGACTAGAAGCTCGAGAATTTATCTTTAACTTTTACTTTATCCTTATATGTATATCTTTTTCTTATACTGAATATGTTGATTCTTAATTAACGTAACATACTTGCTTTAGCTTATAATATACATAAAATAGTTATAAGATTACAATACCAGTATCAATAAAAATACTGAATGGCTCTGAACGGATGGCTCAGTGGGTTGGGCATCATCCCACAAAGCAGAAGGTCGCAGGTTCAATTCCCAGTACACATGCTTGGATTTCAGCCCGGGCCCTGGTTGGGGTGTGTGCAAGAGGTAACTGATTGATGTTTTTCTCACACATCAGTATTTTTTTCCCTTTCTGTTTCCCTCCCTTCCCCTCTCTCTAAAAATAAACAAATAAAATCTTTTTAAAAAGAGAGGAAGAGAAACATTGATGTATGAGAGAAACATCAATTGGTTGCCTCTTGCACACGCCCCAACCAGGTACTGGCCCACAACTCAGGCATGTGCCCTGACCTGGAATTGAACCAGCGACCCATCAGTTCACAGCTCAGCACTCAATCCACTGAGCCACACCAACCAGGGCACTCTCCTTGTCTTTTTCCCTGCCTTCCCCTCTGTCTAAACATAAATTTTTTAAATCTTTTTTAAAAAGAGAATAAAGAAAAAATCATATTACCTCAATAAATGTAGACAGAGCATTTGATAAAATTCCATGCTAATTCATAATAGAAACTTGGCAGATTAAGAACAGAAGGGAACTTCCTCATCTAAAGAAGTGTTTTGTCACAGAGCTACAGATGAATTGTGTTTAATAGTAAAATGTTAAACCTGTTATCCATAAAATCAGGAAAGGCAAAGATGTCCACTCTTAGTACTTCTGTTCAACTTGGGGTTTTAGCCAGTACAATACGGCAAGAAAAAGGATACCAGGCATTAGTATTAAAAGGAAGTAAGCATCACTTCTTGGCCTTTCAGCTAAGATCAAGTGTAAAAGGAAATAAGACTTTCTTTTTGGAGGTAATATGGTAAATTTGAAAGAAGAAATGAAACAGAAAATATCTTACTAGAACTAAAAAGTGAATTCAGCAAGGTCTCAGGATACAAGGTCAATTATGCAAAAATTAATTGGAAAAGAAATTTACACTGCAGTATCATTAGGAATAATAAAAATATATACAAGGTCTGTACAATTAAACTGAAAACATTGTTGAAAGAAAATAAATATGTAAACAAATAGATATGTTCATGAATTGAATGATATGTTCATGAAAATAAAGATGTAAACAAATAGAAAGATATGTTCATGAATTATGTTCTTTCTCCTTGTATTGATCTGTAGATTGAACATATAATCCCAATCATAACTACAGGCTTTTTTATGGAAGTTGACACGCTGATTCTCAAATGCATGGAAAAAAAAATTAGGAATATCAACAAAAATAAATAAATAAAATGTCTGTGGACATGCAGAGTACCTAGAACATCCAAAGAAATCTTGAAAGAGAACAAAAATTGGAATACTTATACTACCTGACTGACTTACTATAAATCTATAATAAGACCACCTGGTACTTGTATAAGGATAAACACATGGTTCAGTATAATAGAATAGAATAGAGAGCCTAGAAATTGACATAACTTCTATGATAGTTTGATTTTTAACAGAGATGCCAGAGCAATTCACTGGGAAAAAGGAAAGCCTTTTCAGCAAGGGGTTCTGGGTGATAGCAAATGATGTCCATATCAGACAAAAATGAACCCTGACTCTAACATACTTGTTTCCTAGGGCCGCCATAACAAAATACCACAATCTGGTTGGCTTAAACCTCAAGGTGTCTGCAGGGCTTTGCTCCCTCTAAAACCTATAGAGGAATCCTTCCTTCCTGCTTCCTAGCTTCTGGTGGTTTGCCTAGCAATCTTTGGTGTTCCTTGACTTATAGCTGCATCACTCCAGTATCTGTCTGTCTTATCATGTAGCATTCTGTGTGTTCACATGGCTGTCTTATAAGGATACCAGTCATATCGGAATATGGGCCCACCCTGCTCCAGGATAACCTCATTTAACTAATTACATCTACAGGGACTTTATTTACAAATAAGGTTACATTCTTAGGTATTGGAGATTAGGATTTCAACATCTTTTTTGAGGAAGACACAATTTAACACATAACAGTATCTCACAACATCCATAAAACTTAATTCAAGGTGGATTATAGGCCTAAATTTTTTAAAAGCTAAAATGTAGCCGTGGCCAGTGTGGCCCAGTTGGTTGGGCATCATCTCGCAAACTGGAGGTCACGGGTTGGATTCCTTGTCACGGCACATGCCTGGATTGTGGGTTCAATCCCCAGTTTGGGCGTGTGCGAGAGGCAACCAGTTGATGTTTCTCTCTCACATCCATGTTTCTCTTCCTCTCTTTCTTCCTCCCTTTCCCTCTCTCTGGAATCAAAAAGAAAAAAAATTAGGGCTAAAATATAAAACTTCTAGAAGAAAACATTGGAGAGTATCTTTACAACCTGAAGATTAAAGATTCTTAGGCCACAGAAAGCAGTAAGTATTAAAGGGAAAATGGGTAAATTGTGCTCCATTAAAATTTAAAGCTTTTGTTCTTCAAAAGCAATCATCAAGAAAATGAAAACACAAATCACTGGGAAAATACCAGTAGTTGAGACGGGTCCTAGAGAAAATAGAAAGTCATATCTGAAAAAAGACTTGTGTAAAAATATATAAAGAACTTCTAAAACTCAATAGTAAAAAGACAACCTATTTTTAAAGGTGAAAAGATTTTAATAGATACTTCACAAAGGAAGACATCTGAATGATGACCAGTATACTCATGAGAAAGTGCTCCACATTAGTCATCAGAGAAATACAAATTAAAACCACAATGAAATACCTCTGCATAGCCACCAGAATGGCCAAAACTGAAAACATTAAATGTTGTTGGGGATGTGGAATGGGGCTGACTGGGAAGTGGTGCCAAGGAACTTTCTGTGGCTGTGGTGCCATCTTCTCTCTTGATAGGGGTTTAGCTTATACAGGTGTGTGCAGTTGACAAAAGTCATCAAATTACACACTTAAGATGTGTCATGTCATTGGATGTAAATTTTACCTTTAAAAAAATGAAAATGAATTTTCGACTCTAGTTAATGATATGTATGCTGAAATGTTTGGGGATGAAGTGTACCAGTGTGTGAACTTTGAAATGAATCCAAAATAAGATGAATCGATGGATGGATGATGATGTCAACAACGGTAGAATCTAGGTGATGAGTTTATGGGTGTTCATTATACAGTTTGTTCAATTTGTGTGTGTGAATTTTTCTTTACAATATATTGGAGAAAAGTCACTTGGAATAATTCTTTCCTGTGTTGTTATGTTACTGATTTGATAAACAGATCTATCTGCTATTTTGTGGTTTGCTTTTTTTCTCTGTTTTGGGGATACATGGAGTATTTAATGGTTCAAAAATCAAGCCTAATTTAATACAGGGAATTGCTGCTTCACTGATCTTTGTTTAGTTATGATTGTGGAATAACAAAAAGTTCATGATTGTGGAAGAGATTCTTTATGTTAATGACCTATACACACATTGTATGTACATGTAAACAACGTGTGGTTTTTGTCATTATCTTTTGTTATACTTGTTATTATATTTATTGAAATGCAGTTTGATGTCTAGTATAATAGGCTTGAGTTTTTTTAAAGCCAGGCCTATGTAGAAAGGTACACTCAGAAGTCACATACCCCCTCCATCCTGTTTCCCTTACTCCTTATAGATGACTACTGTTATTGGTCTCTTGCTCATCCTTCTCGTGTTTCCTCTTGCAAAGATAATCCAACACCTGTATGTATTTTTATTTGTCCTTTCTTACACAAAAAGTTAGCATGCTAGATATACTGTTTTGCATATTGTTTTAGTTTATTCTCACTTTGTCTATCCTGAAGATCATTCCCTATCAGCATAGATACACTTCTTTCTTATGGCAGTTTAGAGCTTAACCTTCTTCATTCTTTCTGTTCCTGCTGCATAGACTCTGTTGTATACACGAACCACACTTTAATCAAGCAGCTCCCTGTAGATGGACATTTGGGTCCTTTTCAGTTGTTTCCTGTTGTAAATAGTGCCACACGCCTGCTCTGTATTTGTAGCTAATCCATTTTGCATCTCTGAACTCTTTTTATCATGTCTCTCTCTTTCTTGTTGTGGATGTTTTTGTTCTGGTTTTATGGCTGTATCATCATCTAGATTTTCTCCAAAAATATTATCTGTGTCCTCTAGTGACAGAATTGGTCTTTTTGGTGTTGCTGGTTCTCTTCCTCTGATCCTGAAGAACCGTTTGGGTTGGAAACAAGAGGCCTGGGTATCTGGAACACTACCCCTGTGATGGAATTGCCCATTTCCTTCCGTTCCCTTCCAAGAGCGGGGATTTACAGTAGGAGTTTTGTGGGGAGCAGGGCAGGGCAGGTTGGTGAACAGACTTGGCTTTGAGGGGAAGCAGACAGGGGTCAGCTGTCATACCATGGACCATCAGAAGCCAGAAAGAGGTGGGTTTCACCTGGGCTGTTGCCAGCCTTGGGAGGAAAGGAAGGTTCCAGCCATTGATTTAGAAAAGACCCTTTGGTTTCTTGCCCATGGGAGGAAGTGGCATTTAACCACCTAAAAGTGTGCTCCACTGACTAGCCCCAGTACTGTCAACCTCACCTGGGAGCTTGCTGGAAGTGCCCCATCCCAAACCTCCTGGGTGAGAATCTGATGGTCAACAAAGCTCCCCAGATGACTCGTATGTACATGAGAGAGTCTGAGAGACACTGCTTACCCCTGGTCTGCTCTACGCTGATCTGAGAACCTCTTGGGGTTCTCATCTGCTT
This sequence comes from Anoura caudifer, assembly GCA_004027475.1. Lineage (NCBI taxonomy): Eukaryota > Metazoa > Chordata > Mammalia > Chiroptera > Phyllostomidae > Anoura > Anoura caudifer. The sequence goes on from PVKU01013684.1 coordinate 5,280, forward strand.
TGTAGCTCCCTTGTAGTACATTCTGCTCTGTTTCATTAGTTAACATGTTCCTCCTACTTCCAGCATCTAGAAATTTGTGAAATACATCTCATCTGTTCTCAGGTCCCCTCCTATCATCTCTGTAGAATGTTTCTTTTCTCTTTTTTTTTTTTTTTTTGCTTTTAAAAAATATTTATTTATTGAGAGAAGGGAAGGGAGAGAGAAAGAGAGGGAGAGAAACATCGATGTGAGAGAGAAATATCAATCAGTTGCCTCTCATACTCACCCTGTCTGGAAACCAAACCCACAACCCAGGCATGTGCCCTGACCAGGAATTGAACCAGTAACCTTTCACTTTGTGGGATGATGCCAAACTAAGCCATACTGGTCAGGGCCATTTCTTTCTCTTTATATAGCTGTACTTTGTTTCTTTGAGGTTTGAAGGGTTAGGTCATAAATGCATGTATACAGTTGGCCATCCTCTAGTGAAGGATTTTAAGCAGGGAACTTTATCAGAGGTGATGGGTACAGAAGCCAGCTTGGAGTGGGTAAGTGGGAAGTGCGGAAGTAGACACCAGGTATAGTCTACGGCCATACCACCCTGAACGCGCCCGATCTCGTCTGATCTCGGAAGCTAAGCAGGGTCGGGCCTGGTTAGTACTAGGATGGGAGACACCAGGTATAGACAACTCTTTGAAAAGTTTTGATGTGATGAGGATCAGAGAAATGGAGGTGGGGTTGAGGGTGATGTGGGGTTGCAGAGGGTCTTTTTCAGGTAAATGGCTGTGAGAGCATGTTTGTACAAGGATGAAAAGGAGGAGGAGGAGACAGGGCCCTGAGAAGGAACATAGTCTTTGCATGGAGAATGACTACCTGAAGGTGGGCTTAGAGCAGGAACTTCCTTGTTGGTAAAGGTTAGAGGGTAGAAAGCACATGATGAATCCTTTGTGAAAGCTCAGGAGTCTAGTGAGAATTAGAGCTTAAGTAGAAGCTGGTGAGTTTATGGGACAGCTACAATAAAGTACACCAAACTGGGTGGCTTACAGCGACAACAACATATTCATGCACAGTGCTGGATGCCAGGCATCCAACATCAAGGTGTCACGGGGCCCACTCGCTTCTGAGGCTCTTGCAGAGGATCCTTCCTTGCCTCCTTTAGCAGCTGGCAGCTGCCTGGCAATCCTAGACATTCCTTGGCTTATGGTTGCATCACTCTAATCTCTGCGTCTGTCTTCACTTGGCCTTCTGTTGTGTGTCTTCTCACCCTAAATTTAGGATGGTCTTATCTTGCTTATCTTGTGATCCTTCATTTAACTGCATCTGCAAGACCCCTTTTCCAAATAAGGTTGTATTCATAGGTCTAAAGTTTAAGACACATACATACCTTTGGGGGCTACCATTGAATCCACTGTAAAAGCCTGTCTATCTCCAGGATAGAAGGGCCCAGGGAAGGTCAGGATCGCCACAGAACAATTGTTTTCAGTGGAACCCAGCTTATAAGTAGATGGGCATTGGCAATTCAGTCCTGTTTCATGTAGCATGACCACAGTAGTTTAGCTGAAGGAGTTCATGGTAGACTTAATGAAATGTTCATCTTGTCCTAAGTAGTTTTCACATAGCACCCACTTGACTTCTGTCTGGTTACCACAGTTTGGCAGCTGTAATAGGACAACCTCATTATTCATTGGGAAGTTTGTGTAGAAAATTAAGCATTCCTTTACTCAGCTGTAAAAAAAGAAGGAAATCTTACCTTTTGCAACAGCATGGATGGACATGGAGATTATTATGCTAAGTGAAATAAGCCAGTTAGAGAAAGACAAATACCTTATGATTTCACTTACATGTGGAATCTAATGTACAAAATTAACTGATGAACAAAATAGAAACAGAGGCATGGGTACATGAAACAGACTGACAGCTATCAGAGGGGAGGGGGGTTGGAGGGCTGGATGAAAGCAAAGGGATTAAGGGAAAAAACATGTATAGATATAACACATAGACACAGACAGCAGTGCGGTGATAGCCAGGGGGGAAGGAGAGTGGGGTAGGTGGAGGTGGGCAAAGGCCCTGCAGGCCCTGCATCTCCTTACCATCATCTGTCCCCGCTCTATACTTTTTACTCCTGTCCTGGGCTCTCGTTCCTGCTCCTGTTCTGGGCCATCTCTTCAGCCCTCCCCTGCATCAGAGATTGCCCTCAAAGTTGGGTCCTTCCCATCCCCCCAAAAAACCTGTTGTTACTTCTCCCACCTTGACCAAAGTTTCTCTTGGCCCCACCAGCCTTCCAGCTCTCTGCATCCCTTTTCCAGCAAGACTCCACTCTGTCTCTTTTCTATGCTTTCTTGAGCCCTCTCCAGTCAGTCCTTTGCTGACACTAATGATGACCTTTGTGTTGTTAAACCTGGAGGCCTGTGTCACTTTTCCTCTTCCCCAGCCTATCAGCATCACTGATTCCAGTATCCATGTGAGTCAGTCCCTTCTCTCCCATGAGGCTTTGTACCAGTGTGCATCTTGTCAGGGAGGCCTACGCAGACCACTGTGGGCTCCCCCCCCCCACAAACCGCAGTTTTGGTCCCTTTCTAACAGAATAGGTGACTGATCATGTTATCTTAACTGTGTCATCCCTGCTGGGGCAGAATTCTATAGGGTTAGGGTTCACTGTATTCACAGAGACAGCTCAGGTACCTGGATCTTTCTCAGTGCCCCACATGGTATTGGAGGGCCTCACTTCGAAGGTGATCTTACTCAGTGTCATGGCTCTGTATTCCAAGCCACCGGCTACCAAATTTGTCTCCAGGCTGATCAGGTCCTTTGAACTCCAGACCTGTGCTCCCAGTGCCGATTTAACATCTCTGTTCAGCTGCTCCAGCTGTACCTGTTCAAACCTGAGCTCCCAACCGCCCCCCCCACCCCCATGCTTTCTCTTCCCTGGTCTTTCCCTTCCCAGTAAACAGCAGCTCCATCTTCCTATTCCTCAGGCCAGACACCTGCTGCTGATTACCCAGAATGCTTTCTCTTACATCCCATTCATCCACAAACACTTCATTCTCCCTAACAAGTCCTTCCCATCCCCATCGGTCCCATCCTGGTCCAAGCACCCAGCCTGTCTACCCGCCTATGCCCTCGCCCCCTACATCTTTGTTCAGTCCTGCAGCATTTGGGCTGCAATGTCATGCTGTTCTGTTCAGCACCCTCCAGTGATCTCCCCTCTCACTCAGAGTGAAGGTCAAAGTCCTTACAGTGGTCTACAAGGTTCATTGTAATCACCTTTCCTGCTGCTCTCCTGTTGCCCATCCACTGAGGTCTTCCTGACCCTCCAGGTACACCCACCCCTGCCTCAGGGCCTTAGCCCTGTCCTTCCCTCTGTTAAGGACAGCCTTTCCCCAGGCAGGGCCCTTTTTGAGTGCCTTCAGTCTGCTCAGGGTGTGACCCTCCCTGAAGATTGATGCCTGCCTCTACCCTACCACTTCCCCCAGCTTAGCCTAGCACTTGTCATCATCTGCTGTATGTAATTTTATTTGTATTCCCTCCCCCCCCTCTCCCTTCCACTAGAATCTAGAGAGGGAAGAGATTTTTTTTTCCACTTCTTGTCTGCTGTATCTCCAGTGCCTAGAATTAGCATGATGGATAGATTCATTCTGGAGTGGGACCTTGCCCTAAGATTTTGTCTTGTGCTAAGAGAGGCAGAATAGAATGCAGCCTGCTCTGCAATTGACCCATTAGGTTCTATGTGGCCAAGAAGATCAGTATTGTTTATGAGTTAATCAAACTTGCAGTCTGGAGTCAGAAGATACACATATATACAGGAATGTATGTATATATACATACAGGTAACTCAAGCTAGAGTTAACAGCTTCAGTTACTTTTTGGGGATTTGCAGTTACCCAAAAACATGAAATAAATTACTGATAGTCTAAATAGCACCTACACAGTTGCCCCACTTTTTAAACATACATCCTTTATGAGTGTATAATTTAACAGCATGATTTCCCAATGCAGCTTTGCAAAACAGGAGAAATGAATTTTAAAGGCTGTCAGGTGCCTTTGCAATCTGTGGCTTGGTATTTGTGTAACAACATTTGTGTTTTGCCAACAGATGTGCTGCTTAAAGTACCCATGAGAATAGACTTTGTGGTTTTCTGCGTGACTGGACGGAACCTCAGGAACTGATTCCTGAGAAGAGGCTGACACTGCCTACCCTAGCTCCAGGGCCTAAGGGGCCCAACCACTCTGCCCTTGGTCCCTTAGTGACTGCTACAGAAATCTGGTGCAGCTCCTATAGCCAGAAAGGACAGTGGTTTTCTCACATGTTGCACTTTACCTAGTACGTTATGAGCTTCTGGAACACAGACCCCATGTAACCCCTCAGGGCCTTTCCCTGCATAGTATAGCACCTGGTGTGAGTGGCTGATGGAGTCTCTCGAGGGAGCAGTAAGGGGCAGGGTTTCAGGCTTTCACTACATGGCTTCTGCACATGCCCTCCACTACCTGGACCTGGTGTTCCAGGTTCACTCAGCAGGTTTGGGCCATCATCTGCCTGTTTGGCAGCTATAGTTTAGGAGGGCAAAATCCTCTGGCTAATTGAACTTTCTGAGTCTCAGCAATTCAAACAGTATTTTGTTCTGATCAGGTTATGACACTTATACTATGAAGGAAAGGAAAGCAAAGTAATCTAGTGTCGTAGGAGGTGGTATGCTATGTCATTAATTGTTTTGTTTTTAAGTTTTTTATATTTTTGCAGTGAGGCAAGTTTTCTTTGAATAAATAATGCTGGGAGCTTATCACATAGAAGGCATATGTGTTGTCCTCAGTACAGTATGAATTATATGGGTTTATTTTTGTCTCTTGAATTCACTTATAAACAACTCAAAGGCTGCATTTTTAGCCAACAAAAATAGGAAGAAAAAAACCTAAGAATTTATTTTGTCATTTTTCAATAGCTTGAGTTATGTTGATTGTGATAACTTAGTGAAAAAGCTGTGTAGCAAGTAAATGCCACATATGGTTTATCATAATCGTTTTGTTGTGCTGTGCCTTTTTTTTTCTTTAAAGCACCCTGATACCTTTTTTGTGTTAAAAGAATCCCACATTGTATGGATCTTGGGTAGGAGGCAGGTGGACCCTGGCTTCTACTTAAGAAAGCCTAAATACAGGGTTGGAGGCTCATAGTGTCCTCTTCTCTCATGTGCCCTGAAGTCTGTCCATGGCCACTGCAGTGGCTGTGTAAGTATCTGGGATCAGTGCCCCTCAGTCTTTTTCTTCCATCACCCTGAGTAGGAGACTTCCATTCGCAAGGTTGCTCACGGTCACAGGATGGTAGTTGCAGCTCTCGCCATTGCATCCTCTTCTCCAGGTAGAAAGAAGGAGAATATGGGGAACAGCAAAAGGACATTTTCCAGCTTACCCTGTGGTCCCATTCAATTATTTCCCTTTCCATCTCCTTGTCTATGTTTTTTTAAACTGAGGAACAAATAGTGGCTATAACAGCAATCATTTATTTCTCACTAGTGGATCTGGATCAACCACAACTTGTGGATCAGATCTGTTCTCAAGCCTGTGGTTCCAGGACCCAGAAAGGGAAAGCAACTGCCATGGACAGTCTCTTCTTAGGTAGATGTCAGAAACCCAAGAGGAATGAGCAGAGACATGGAGGCCTCTTATAGTCTTACCCTCCTTAGTCACATCAGTGGAAGCCAGAGCAAGTGTGAGCAAGCACAGAGCCAGTGGATGGGGAGGATGACCTATGTCCACAGTCCATGGGACAAGAGCAGGTCTGAAGAAGAATGCAAGAGGCAGGACACCCTACCTCCATCTCATTGGCCAGAATGTTGGTCCAGCTCTGCTGTGAAGGTGGGAAACATAGTATCTTTCCCTAGCTGAACACAGGGTCCTGTTAGGAAGGCAGATGAAGATGAGTGTTGGGGGTAGCTGGCAGTGCCTGCCATAGGGGACAAATATTCCCTACCTTTGCTCCCTGCAAACTAGGGGATGGTGATAAGACTAAAGCTTGGCCAGACCATTTTGCCTTCAGGGACTTTGGCTCTTGAAGGATAGCGAGAGATAATGGTAGTGGCACATGTATCAGAAAGCAAGTAGTGGTGGCTAATGTCCAGTGATGGGGTGATGATAATGCCCAGGGAGGGTGTGCAGCTGCTTTTATGAGCTTTGTTTTCAGTTACACAACCACTTCTCTGGGTCTAATTCTCCAGTCTCTCCATTTCCAGATCTGCCAAAAAGAAAAAAACCCTTTGTAATTGAAATTAGAGTTGGGTTTGTTTGTTTGTTTGTTTGTTTTTTGCTTTCAACCTAGGACCTTGATGTATAGGCAAGGAAAAGTGCTTTCACAGTTTTATCTCAAGATAATAGAGGATCATAGGCTTTTTGAGCCATGTTGCCCTAGAATTAAATTTCAGCTTTTATACCTATTTGTCAAGTCACTTTTCTGTCCTTGAGCCTGTGTTGCCTTTGGTTAGATGCTACTTTGGTGTGTTGCTGAATATTCAGTGAGACTGTATGTAAAGCAGTGATTGTGAAAGTATTGGGAAAATATCCTGGTATGAGCTTTTGGATTGATTACACATCATTTGAGTGATGGGCTAGTAATTTAGGAGTAATAGTACTAACAGTAGCTAAAAGGGTCCTCTGGAAAAGGGGTGAAGAAGTGTGGGGGTGCCACTGGTGCTCACTGACCAAGGCTCTCCAGCAGACCCTGGCCTCCATCAAATCACAGTGCTTGACAAACAGGCTGGCTATTGAGTGAATGAATTAATGAATGAATGAATGCTTGGGTATAATTCCATGGGTTTTGGGTGAGTCTGAAGTGTTTAGATTGGGAAAAATAGTTCAGCTGCAAATCACCAACGAATCATCCTAGCTTAATGCCTCTGACCCAGCAGTGGGAACAGTTATCTTGGGCTATTCAACAGCACATTTTTAAATTTCCTTTTTAGTCTAGACTTGAATGCAACAATCCTTATTGCTGACTTACTACTAGTCACCACTAATGAACAAAGAATATGAACAGGGAATTCATAAAAGTAAAGATACAGGTGGCTAATGAAAACAGGAAAAGAGTTCTGCTTCAGTGATTATCAGAGAGACACAAATGAAAACGAAGATGCCATTATCACCTACCAAATTTGTAAAGATCAAAAGGACAAAAAGAGCCCTGTCTGATGTGGCTCTCAAATGGACTGAGTGCCAGCCTGTGAACCAAACTGAAGGATCTCCAGTTTGATTCCCAGTCAGGGCACATGCCTGGGTTGCGGCTGGGTCCCTGATGGGGGGGCTCTAGAGGCAGCCCACACACATTGAGGTTTCTCTCCCTTTCTCCCTCCCTTCCCCTCTCTCAAATTAAATAAAATCTTAAAAAAAAAATAAAAGGACAAAAAGAAAGAGAAGATCTAGTGTCAGCTAATAACTGAGAGCTAGCTACTCATGCTATGCATCTTGCTTCCCATCTACTGGGCCAGCCTGCACATGCAGCCAGGTGAGGCCTTTCCTTGTCTACCAGCACATTTGGATCCACCATTGAGCAGATGACCCACCCACACTGTTCGCAACCCAGGAAGTGCAAGCTCTAGAGTTGTACTATCATCATTTGAATTGATGTTCACTCTGTGAGTGTCCCTGCTACCACCAAGGCCCCTCTGTAGGGAACAGCTGCCCCCAGGGTCCTGTGTATGTTCTTTGACGTGTCCTGTGTACATAGGCACACTTGAAAACCTATTTTTGTTTCCCCTGCACCTGCTTGGGTCAGGTATATTTTTGTCCATTTTGTCTGTGTTACTAAATTCACTAGCATGAAGTTGTACGTATCTTTTTATAGACTTCTGTGATATCTGTATGTATGTCTCATTTTTCATTCTAGAATTGTTTGCTTGTACTTTCTCCCTTTTCCTCTTGTTTTAGTGGAATTTTATTGGTTTTATTAAAATCTTTCAAACAGTGAACTTATGGACATTACTGTCCTTTATCATTGTATGTCTGATTTCTAGTTCATTAAGTTCTGCTTTTATCTGTATTATATCTTATACTTTCTTGGGGTATGTTCCCTGGTTTTATTTTTCTCACTTCTTAAATTGTAAACTTAGCTCATTGATTTCCAACCTTTTCCAAATATAAGCAAGTAATGCTGACCCTCAAGCCATTTCAGCTGCATTCAGAAAGTTTTTGATATGTGGTCCTATCACTTTGTCAGCTCGAAGGGTTTGTTTGTTTTTTTAGGTTGAAGGGTTTTTTAAATTTTCTTTGTGATGCTTTCTTTGAACCACAGATTACTTAGAAATGTATTTTTTAAATTTCTAAGCACATGGCTTTGTGGTTTTTTCCCAGTTACTGTTTTTAAAAAATCAAGTTCTGGCTAAAGTGCACTGTGATCTGGGAACTTGGTATGTGTGACACCAACCCTCGCAGCTTGTTGAGAAGTGTGTGACTGCTGAGTAGGGTGTGCAGCTGCCAGGCGGGGATGCAGAAGGCTGCATAAGCTCATCACCTCAGTCTTGTCCACAGGGTTATAAAACTATCCTCTCTTTTACTGTTATTTTGTCTACTTGATTTACCCAGTGCTGGGGAACGTTTATCACAGTCTCCTGCCTTGCTGGTGGACATATCAGTTTCTCCATGGGCTTTATTAATTTTGGCTTTATTATTTATTTTGAGGCCTTTTAGAAGCTATTTTATTTTCCTGGTAAATTGAACTTTTTCACGTTTTGAAGCGACCTTCTTTATAATTAACAGTGCTTTTGCATTGAATTTTACTTTGTTTGATAGCAGTGGTACTGCACCACCTATGGTTTTGGTCAGCACTACAGCTTTTCATCTTCTTCCCTTTTGTGTCTTTATGGGTTAGATGCAAGTAGCTGGGTTTTTTAAAAATCCATTCTGTTTTATCCTTTAACATCTGTTTAATTACTGATGCATTTAGATTTGTTTATACCATATTATTTTGTGCATTCCAGTTTTTCTACATTTTCTGTTCCTTATTTTTCCCCCTTTCTTACCTTCTCCTAGATTGATATTTTAAAATTGTGGTAAGATACACATAACATAAAATTTACCATCTTAACCATTTTTAAGTGTACAGTTCAATGGCATTCAATAAATTCAGATTGTTGTACTACTATCATTTGAATTGTGTTTTAATTGGTATCACACAGTATATGTAGTGCCATACCCTGCATTTTCATTTTTCATTTAACAATAGAACACTGTTACGGACTAAAGTGTTTGCATTCCCCCAAAATTCACCTGTTGATGCCTTAACCCCCAATGTGATATTTGGAGACAAGGCCTTCAGGAAGTAGTTAGAGTTAGATGATGTCATGAGGATGGGACCCTCATGATGGAATTAAGTGTCCTTTTAAGAAGAGACACCACAGAGTTCACTCTCTCTGTGTCATGTGCCATGAGTACATAGTAAGAAGGCAGCTGTCTGCAAGCCAGGAAGAGGGCTCTCACCAAACAGCAAATCTGTGGGCACCTTCATCTTGGACTTCCTGCCTCTAGAACTGTGAAAAATAAATTTCTAATGTTTAACCTACCCGGTCGGGCTATTTAGTTATGGCAGCCTAAGCAGATTAAGACATCCATGTTATGAAAAACAGTAAGCATCCTTTTAAATATACCTTACATTCCATTGCAAATTTAGCATATCTTCCATCTTGGCCTTCTGTTGGCTCACTACCTTGCCTTTGGATGCCCCATATCTTCTCTGTGCCAAGCTTTCCAAAATAGTAGTTTATATTCATGATCTCCACCTCCCCATTGACCAACCCTAGGATCGCTTCTCTACTCTGTCCTTCCACATGCAGTGGTTCTGGATGAGCTGCTTGCTGTTACCTTATTAGGATCCACCAGCTAAAGAGGCAGACTCATCCTTATCCATACCCCACAGGTGAGTGCTTACCAGACTCAAGCATTTATCTTAGTGGCCTTTCCATGGCATGTGAAAATACTGATTTCCTTCTTGTAGCTCTTTACTGGCAAAAAGGGGAGTTAAACCAGGTTATGTTCTTTGGCCCTCATCTCTTTGTCCCCTCCCCTGGTTCCAGATGACAGTGAAGTTACCTGTTGCTGCATGTGCCCCCTGCTCTGCTGAAGCCACTGAGCAGTGACTGCCTCTGCTCACCAGCCACAGCCTCCCCTTGTCACCTCTGGTATGGCACTTGTTACATTCCTTATTCAGCAAATAACCTTTGTAGGTATGCCAGAACTGCAGGAGGAAGGCAATTGACAGCAAGGAGTAAGTCCACCTAGACCTAGAGGTGGCATGTTAAATACTAAAACCAAAAACTGAACTCAGCTAGGCTCAAGTGTCCTACCAAATAAGAGTTTTGGGTCTATCTACATAGTGGTTTCCTGAGCATGACTCAGTTTGATGTTTGATCCTGGGAGTACAGAAAATGATTTTAAGTTGAATGAGGTATTATTAATGAATGAATGTTTCTGTCAGCTCCAGGAACCTCTGATCTTCGAGAAGGTGGTCTCATGGACCCTAGAGATGTTGTCAGAAAGCTAAAGTTAGCTGGACAGGTCCTTCTCCACCCAGGCAATGTCCCACCCACTACCTGGATGGCTACTCTGTCAGGAGCCTCTCCTTGCCCACTGGACAGTCCATGAATGAATCTTTGGGTTTCATCTGACATCCCATTAGGTGGCGACAGAGAGCACTAAAATGAAATATGAAGGAAATAAAACTTGTTTTGCATCATGTTAGAAAAAGGCTCATGGGGTGTATGTACAGTTTAATCAGATTTTAACCATGCAAGGCAGTTAAAGGTTTTTGCCCTTTTTTTCCTCCCTCCCATTCTTCTCAACTCACTGTTTGCCCTACTGCACCCCATCCTCCCCCTATATAAGATGGTTAGATCAGAAGGCTGAACAGCCAAACCCCATGTCCTCTGGTCTCTGTCACACCAGATAGCAGCACCAATCATCAAACTGGGAACTCGAGAGTCTCCTGCCCTGCCCTTCACTGCCCACATCCCAGGAGCCAGCCAGACCTGCCATGATCCTGTACTTCTCCAGCCTCCCTCTTCATCCTTTTCTCCACTGATGTGGTTCAAGCCCTCATCTCTCTAGGACTCTTACAGTAACTTGCTAACGCTCCTACACATTTCTATCTTCCACACAGTTCCTAGACTCAGATATAACTCCCCTGCTTTAAACCCAAAAGTGGTACCCCTGTCTTCAAATGGTGTTGAGGCTCCTAATGTGACCCCTGGCTCTTTCTGGCCTCCTGTTGCTGCCCTGTTTCTCACAGATGAACCCCTCAGCCATACAGAACTGCTTTCTATCCATTGCTTCATTTCCTCCTATTTATTTTTGTTATTTTAAATTATATTTTTTTGATTATGGTATTACAGTTGTTCCAATTTTCCCCCTTGGCTCCCCTCCACCCAGCACCCCCACTACCTCAAGCTATCTCCACACTATTGTCCATGTCTATGGGCCATGTGTATGTTATTTGGCTACTTCATTTCCTATACTATACATTATAACCCTGTGGCTATTCTGTAACTAACTGTTTACACTTCTATATCCGTTCACCTCTTCACCCATTTCCCCATATCCCCCTCCCATCTGGAAACCATCAGAACACTCTCTGTGTCCATGATTCTGTCTTTGTTCTTCTTGTTTGCTTAGTTGGCTTTTTAGATTCAATTGTTGATAGATTGTGTATTTATTGACATTTTATTGTTCATAGTTTTTTTATTTTTATTTTTTAAATATTTTATTTCTTTATTTTTAGAGAGGGGAAGGGAGGGAGAGAAACATCAATGTGTGGTTGCCTCTCACATGGCCCCCACCGGGGACCTGGCCTGCAACCCAGGCATGTGCCCTGACTGGGAATCGAACCACGACCCTTTGGTTCACAGCCTGCGCTCAATCCACTGAGCCACACCAGCCAGGGCTGTTCATAGTTTTGATCTTCTTTTTCTTAAATAAGTCTCTTTAACATTTCATATGTTTGGTGATGATGAACTCCTTTAGTTTTTTCTTGTCTGGGAGGCTCCTTATCTGCCTTTCAATTCTAGATGATAGCTTTGCTGGGTAGAGCAATCTTGGCTATAGGTACCAGCATTTCATGACTTTGACTATTTCTTGCCAGTCCCTTCTAGCTTGCAAAGTTTCTGTAGAGAAATCAGCTGGCAGTCTTATGGGAACTCACTTGTAGTTAATTAACTTTTCTCTTACTGCCTTTAAGATTCTTTATCTGAACCTTTGGTACTTAAATTATGGTGTGTCTTGGAGTGCAGCTCTTTGCATCCATCTTGTTTGGGACTCTCTCTCTCTCTGCTTCTTGGACTTGCATGTCACCAAATTAGGGAAGTTTTCTTCATTATTTTTTCAAACAGATGTCCAATTTCTTGTTCTTTCTATTCTCCTTCTGGCACCCCTATGAGGTGACTGGTGGACCTCTTGAAGTTGTCCCAGAGGCTGCTTATACTATCCTTGGTTTGGGGAGGGATTATTTCTTCTTCCTGTTGTTCTGATTGGTTGTTTTTTGCTCACTTACGTTCCAAATCATTGATTTGATTCTCATCTTCATCCGCTCTGCTGTTGTTTCCCTATAAATTGTTCTTTATTTCAGTTAGTGAATCCTTTGTTTCTCATGGGGTCTTTTTTGTGCTGTTGAGGTCCTCAGTAAGTTCCTTGAGCATCCTTATAAACAATGTTTTGAATGCTGCATCTGATAGACTGCTTATCTCCATTTTGCTTAGTTCTTTTTCTGGAATTTTGATCTGTTCTTTCTTATGGGCCATGTTTCTTTGTCTCCTCATTTTAGCAGCCTCCCTGTGTTTGTTTCTGTGCATTAGTTAGAGCTGCTATGACTCTGTGTCTTGGTAGTGTGGCCTAATACAGTAGGTGTCCTGTAGGGTCTATTGGCACAAACTCCCCTATCACCCAAACTGCATACTTGAGGTACGCCCTTTTTGTGGGTCGAGTACACCCTCCTCTTGTAGTTGAGCCTTGATTGCTGTTGACAAGTCAACGAGGAGGATTTACCCAGGCCAGTTAGCTGCAAGGACTGGCTGTGACCACTGACCACCAACCTGCACCCTTGGTAGAGGATCAGCTCTGTAGCGGCAGGATGGTGGTGCTCTGACATGGTCTGTAGCTGTGCACTGGGTGCACAGGCTCTGGGATTTGCTGGGTGGTGCAGGCAAAAGTCAGCCCCGACCTGTGTTTTGCCCAGAGCCACCTGCCTAGGCTATAATGCAGTCTAAGAAGGCTGCTGTTTGTGCTGGGCTTAGAGCTTCCCAGGCAAAGTCAAACTGTGAATCTAGGCTGGCTGCTGCTAGTGCCAGGCCTAGGGCCACTTAGCAAGAGGTACGGGGACTGGGGACTCACTGGGACCGCTGTTGCTTGTTTGAGAGGATTTAGAAAGTTGTGAAGCATGAGCCAAGACCAGCCATTCATATGGAAAAGTCTCTGTTAACACTTGGGTGGGCCCATAAGTTGGGTGGGACAGGGTGAGTCTCAGGGGATCTCCAGGGCTGGTCAGACAGTGCTAGCCAGGTTAATGGAGTCTCAGATATGGCACCTGTCTGCCTGCTGTGCTGATTCTGTGGGGAGAAGGTTCAGGAATGGGACAATGGCCCTGGCCCTCTTTTCCATCTGGGAGAAAGTTTTCCCCCAGCTCTTGCCTTGATGCCAGATACTCAGTTTCTCCCAGTATGCCACTGGTGCCTTTCAAGCTGCTACCCCAGTGCTGAAGCTGAGAAGGAGTGAATCTGAGTAAGTCTGTGTTTGGGTTCTTTAAGAGGAACTGCTTGGGGCTTTGGCAGTTTCTTCCTCTGATTCAGGCCCCGCTGGTTTTTGTAGCCAGAAGTTATGAGGACTTACTTTGTGGCAGTGGAACCCTGGGCTGGGGGCCTGGTGTGGAGCTGGGACTCCTCCCTCCTGAGCTATCCCTCCCCATTTTTATCCACCACACGTTGGTGTGGGACCAGCCTGTTCCATATCTCCACCCCTTGTATCAGTCTGGATGGATGTGGTTTCTTTAATTCCATAGTTGTCAGACTTCCATTCATCTTGATTTTTGACCAGCTCTGAGTGATGGTTGTTCTATACTTTAGTTGTAATTTGATGTGGTTGTGTTAGAAGGTGAGTTGTGTTTACCTATGCCACCATCTTGACCAGAAGTCCCTATTTATTTTTGAAGACTCAGGTCAGGTATCTCTTCCTGCAGAGAGCCCTTCTTAAGCCCCGAGGCCCCAGCCAGGTTACATCCCTCCTCTCTTGCTCCCATTTCATACCAAGAGAGCAGCCTTGTAAACTCTCAGGGCCCATGTATGCTGGGCAGGAGGAGGAGCCGTGTCTTCCATGTTCACGATGCATGCTCTCAAAAAAGCATGCTGCAATGCTCATTCCACACTCTGTCACAGGCTTGCTTATTGCCCCAAACTTTCCTCCCCCTCCATTGAGAATTAGTGCTCGGCCCACAGTCTTCGTCTCTCTGACTCAGTCCTTTCCATCCCACAAGTAACTTAAGTCCCACATGGATGGCCCTCCTAGCACCTGGCTCAACACCTTCTTGACCACCTCTTCTCAAGTGATCTCAGCCACCCACTGCCATTGTCACAGCCTAGACTTTGTCATCAACTGGAAACTGCTCCACCCACAGAGCTTTAACATCTCTGCTGGTGACATGGACTTCCTGTGCTCCTAGCTCTCAGGTTCCATGTTCCCTTGAACTCTGTCAGTTTTCCCTCCTCATGAATCATGCCCATCATCGTACAAACAGGTTTTAGAATTGCCCATCTTCACTAAGCACTCCCTCCTCTGTTCCTGCTCCATTCTCTGTTCCCCCTTTAGCCAGGCTCTTTAAGAGTTGGCTACTCACCATTCCCTCTCCTCACCTCCTACTCTTTACTCAGCCCACTCCACAGAGGCTTTGTTCCCCACATTCCACAGAACAGTCTTGTCACTCCCAGCTGATGTCCATGTTGTCATGGCCATCAGCAAGTCCTCCTTTTGACATGGTTATTCCCTCCTGGAAATCATATGTCTCTTTCAGGAGAGACCCTTCTTGATCACCTTCTTGTACAGAATCACTGGATAGTCTTTTATTTTCCTTGACTACCTTATCTCACATCTGAGCCCCCTTCTGTGTTGGGGGAGCTCTCACCCTGCTTTGAGTTTGGTGGGAGGCCAAGTGACCTCTGACGAAGTTTCTGAAAATGCCATTTGCTTCTTTTCCTAGTTTCTCTTTCGGCTGGGGCAGGTATCAGCAAACTATATCCCAAGGCCAAATCTGGTCCACTGCCTGTTTCTATAAATAAAATTTTATTGCATCCATCCCCACCCCTTCCTTTATGCACTATCTGTGGCTGCTCTTCCACTATACTGGCAAATTGGGTGGTTATGACAGAGACCATGTGACCTGCAAAACAGAAAATATTTGCTCTCTGGTCCTTTAACTCCCAAAACTGGTCTGAGCCTTGCAGGAGGATATGGCTGTGTGCCTGGGCTCCACCAGTCAGACCCACCTGCCTCGGGGCAGGGTGGTAGGCAGCAAGAGAAGCCCTTGCTCAGTGTCATGGCTGCAGGAAGGACCCCAGTAGGTTGTGGCCAGCGCTGCTCCCTGCAGGGTGGCAGGCAGTACTGGTTGTTCATGGCCAACTCAATCAAAAATCTATTCCTCCAACCCTCTAGGGATTCTCTGGTCACCTAGGAAGCCTTTTATCCAGTTTTTGTTATGGCAGAATACACTTAAAAGTGTACAGTTCCTTAGTATTAAGTACATTCATATGCAAACAGCACCACCTTCCATATTCCAGTAGCCTTTTAGTCAAGTGTTTGTGTAAATAAGCTGGAGTTTCCGTTGCTTGCCACCAATATTCTGAACAGATACACCTGATTGTCCTGCTACTACTTCACTTTTCCTCTTTATCCTTTGCTGGCTCCTCTCATCACAAATCCAGATAGTGGACAGAGGGTTGTTCATACTCATGTCTGAGATGCCCTTACTCTCCTGGCCGTTCAGACCTCTGTGCTGGGTATATCCTGATTATCTGTCTCTAGCCCAGACTCCCCTGAACTCTAGGCTTGTATATCCAGCTGTCCTTTAGACCTCTAGGAGGCAAAATGTCTCAACATGGAAAACATAAAATATGGAAATCAGAACCCTTGATCTGCACCCTTCCTGCCCCCAGCACACATATGCCCTCCACTGACCCTAGACTAGCCACTGTATCACCCACCTAAACTCTGCAATAACTCATACAGCATAGAGATTACCCACAGATTCCCAGCTTGGGGTACAGTCAACAGGCAGCCTCCAACTGCCTGTTCCTTCGAGTGAGAGCCTTCTCACCCAGGTCACACTATTTCCAGGACAGCGCCCAGGTGACTGAGTAAGGGGGAATACAAAACCCCCTGTCTTGCCATCTCTGCCCAAGGTGGCCTAGAGCTTCATTGGGCCTACATTGTACTTTATTTTTTTTCTCTGCCCAGGTCTTCTTCCTCCCCAGGTGTCAATCTCTAATAACAAACATTTAATGCCCCAAACTGTGAGCCCACTCTATAGCACCTTATGTCTCCCTGTCCCCTCACCCACACACACTCTCTACATTTTCCACATAGTGAGCTTTTTAAAACTTTTACCTGATCATGTCACTCCTCTGAGACAAAACCCTCTGGGGGCCTCTCACCCCCTCACAATAAAATCCAAAGTCCATTGCCTGAAAGCAGGACTGGCTCTTTGAGCATGTAACCTATATAATGCCCAGGGCTTAGAAGAACTGTGCTTGGTTTAATACTCTGCTGTGGCCATCTAGAAATTTTCCATTGTTGTACAAGAAGCCCTGCATTTCCATGTTAGACTGGGCCCTACAGATTATATAGCCAGGCCTGCCTCATTTTGAGCTCATTTTCTCTGCCTTGCTTACTTGGCTCCATCCCATTGCACTTGCTTTTCTTGGAGCATGCTAGGTTGTTCCTGGGGTCAGGGATGTGGCTCATCTTTATATGACCTTCTCCCTCACCCCTCATATCCTTCAGATCTGGGTTCAGATTCACCTAAGAGAGGCCTCCCTCAGGCATCAGGCCCCTTCCCATCTCTCTGGCCTTATCTTTGGCCTTGTGTGTATGTGTCCACAGAGACCCATAACTCTATGCCTGGATTTGAGCTAACGCTTGCTGACTTCTATGTCTGTGCTCCTTAACCACTGCACTGAACCATCTTGGAACTTTGTAGATGGCTGCTGATGTTGTTGTTGTTGTTGTTGTTGTTGTTATTCTCATCTGAGGACATTTTTCATTGCTTTTAAAGGGAGAGGAAGGGGGAGAGAGAAATATCAATGTGCAAGAGAAGCGTCAGTTGGTTACCTCCCATAAGCACCCAACCGGGTATTGAACCCTCAACCTTTTGGTTATAGGACGATGCCCAGCCAGCTAAGCCACACTGGCCAGGGCAGGAACTTAGTAGATGTTTCATATACCTGGTCTTCTGATGTTCCCCCACCCCAAAAAGGCTTTTGCTTTTTCCCTCAGGGTACCTAAAGAGTTCTTTCTTTATCCTTGAAGTTGAGGAAGTTGACCAGAGTCTCTCACTGTTGAGTGTACTTTTCTTTTAATTCTTTTTTTTAATTTATTGATTTTAGAGTGGGAGGGGGGGAGAGAAACATTCTTTATCACATTTTTTCCTGCCACTTTATCACATTTTCCTGGGAACACAATGTGTTCTTTCAAGCTATGTATGCAGCACATCTTTGTTTCAGGTCAGTTCTCTTACATCTTTTTTTTTTTTTTTTAGATTTTATTTATTTATTTTTAGAGAGAGGGAGAGAAATATCAGTGTGTGAGAGAAGCATTGATTGGCTACCCCTCGTATGCACCCCAATCAGAGACCAGGCCCCAACCCAGACATGTGCCCTGATCAGAAATCGAACCAGCAACCTTTGGCTTTGCAGATGACACTCAACCAACTGAGCCACATGGGTCAGCGCTCTTGTAACATATCTTGGATGGTATCTTTTCCACTTCGGGGGTTCCCTACTATGGGGACACAAGTTACCCTTCTGTTAGTTTGGCTTTGTCTCTTTCCCAATGCTGTTAGCTTTGCTCTAATTGCTTTGGCTTTTGTCATTTTCATGTGCATTCACTGTTTGTTTACTTTGACTTTCAGCTATGCATATTCTGTTTTGGACTCTTTTTAAATGTATTTATGAGTTCCATAGTGATGTGGTTTGGTCTGCAGTTTGTTTCTCAGGTTGGGAATTTGCCCTTTCACCTTACTGTTTTATCATCTCATCTTTGAACTTCTGTTGAGAACATGTTGTTAAAAAAGTTGTGGTAGGCGAGTGTTCCTTCTCTTCCCTGTGGTGTTATCTCTTCTTGGTGGAGGACTTGGCATATCCTGAGCCATCTCCTTTCCTGTCTCTGTTTTTTCCTTCTAGCCATAATATATTTGCAGAGTTACCATGTCATTTCTTGTCATCTTGGCTCAGGCTTGGATGACTCCATGCAGTCATTCTGTTTGCTTTGGTACAACAGGGGAATTCTTGGCCCTCTCTTCCCAGTCTCTTGCCATCCACTCTCACTGCTTTCCCCACTGGGCTGTGATGAGCTCTTTATCTTGTGGTCACAGAGAAGTTGCACACTGGGGGAGCTATAGTGAGAGATAGTCTTCGGTGGTATGTAGATTCTTCTCTCTGTCCTAAGAATTGTGTTAAATGTCTTACACCAAGGCTTACTCCAGCTGCTTGAAGGACATATGTGCCTCCTGTAGGAATGCAGAAAGGGGGCTTCTTAGGCTCCAGGTGGTTCCGTGAATCCATGTGTACCCAAGAACAGTCGCTTCCCACGGAGCCAGCCTGGCTTGCTCGCACGTTACCTGTTTGTCCTGCACTGCTCAGCAGGAGCTTCTGTAGTTCCTGGGCCTAAAAGGGAAAAGTTACTGACTCCAACCCAGTTGCTTCTCTCCAGCTTACTGGCTGAGAGATCTTGGGGTGTTGTGGGGATGAGGCCAGGGTAGGAGCTCCATCTTGCTGCTGCTTTATCCTCTGGAATCCTTTCCTAGGCTGCTGGATTTTGAAATGTACTGCATTCAATTTTATGTCCCTTTCCTTTGTGTGATGAATTGTTACCTTCACATTCCTCCTCCCCACTTTTGTTTTGTTTATTTTCTTAGGGATTGGAAGAGAGCAGTTCTGTGGAAAGTTGTAACCTGTCATTTGACCCTATTTCTTTAATCCATGTGGAGTCAAGTTTGTTGTGTGATATGTAATGCAGTGGCCACATGAAGCAAGTCATGGCCCCGTACCCTATAAGGTCTTTGGCTGTTCTAGGTAAATGTCAGATTCTGAAGGGAATTCCATTGAGATTTGACTGGAAGGACAATGTTCAATCTTCCTAATATGTTTTCTTCCCAATTAGTGTTTGTACACAGGGAGTGACCAATTTGTTATTTGTCTTGTCACCAGGCACGTTACTTACTGTTTAGCCACTCCCTAGAGTTGTTTATGGGATAGAAAACTAGCCCTTGCTATTTGCCCACTGCTTCCTGGTGGCTTTAAACCCCTGTTGTCAGAAGCTGGGATGAACATAGGGTGGATTCCCAGGCTGCTGCTGGGGAGGTTGCTGAGACAAGTGAGATCTCTATCCATATATGTGTATCTCTTCCTGGGTGTTCCAGCAGTACAGGATCACTGGAGCACCCCACCCCTTCTCCGTCCCTCCCCAGCTCTCAGCAGTGCCCAGGGAAACCCCTCAGCCAGTCACTGTTCTTTCCATGTATGGCACGATTTGGCTTCCAGGCCCTTGATTTGCCATCAGCAAATTGCACTTCAGCCAGCCTGGCTCCAAGGTCCTGTTGTTCTGACCTTGAAGATTTCCTAGGGCTTTGTTAGGAATCCTGTTCCTAGCTAGACCTCCCTGGCAGGTCCACCCCCCATGTCTGAGTGCTGTAGAGTCATGGGAGCAGAACTTCCCTCGTGTCGAGTCCAACCACACCACATCTTACAGCAGTCTCTCAGAAGTGCCTCAGCCATTGATGGCATCCTTCTTGTTTGCCAACACTGAGAGAGATTTACCCTTTTATGTATTTTCCTGGTTATTTCAATGAGCTCAGATGTCATCAGGAAACAAAAGTTTGTCAGGCGTGCAGATGTGAGGTGACCTATACTAGCAAGAGGCACAATAACGAAAATAAGACCATTCATTCACTTCAAGTTAGTTGTTGAGATAGTCAGACAAAGTGAGCTGACTCTTATGTAGTTTCCTCTTCTGTTACTGGAGATCTCCTAACTGCCCCTCCCCCCCAATATGTTGCCTCTATATTGAAATTTTATTTTGGCAAATATTGTGTTCTTCCATAAAAGCAGCTGACACTTGCTAGAAGTCTGTAAAACTTGTTTACATAGAAGTATACAGAGGTAAGAAGAAAACAGTATCAACAGAAAACAGGCTGGGGGAAGACGCAGCTGTGGGAATGTATTGCTGGGGACCAAAAAGGCAGGCACAATGTAATTGTCTGTGGAGACCAGCTCTTGGGACCTTAAAGACTAGATGTTTGTCATGGGGGCACTGGAGGCCAACTTTGCCCAGGCGAGTGTCCAACCACTCGTGCAGAGGCTCACCATGAGCACCCTGAAGGATGTAGAAGCAAAGGCACTGGGGCACCTGATGGAAGAGAAGTTGCTGGGTGAGGAGGCTAGAGAATGGGAGAGCAAATTCTAACACACAGACTTGCCAGAGGAAGAGATGGAATTGCAGAGACATCAGTAATAGGGATTGGGTTCTTGATTTCCTTCCATTCTTACCTCATTTGGCCAACTCCCTCTACAGTCATCTTCATGGGCACAGCTGGTGGTGAAGCCACCCTGCTTGGGTATCAGTGGTGGTCCACAGCTGTATCCGCTTTACCACTTTGGGCATAATCCTTCCCCCACTCCCAGTGGCCCCACATCCTTGGATCACAGTGTCACTGTCATTGTCATTCCTATTTCTGAAGTTCTTGCCCAGCTCCTCGGTGGGTCTCCCCTAGCTCCCAGTACCTCCCCTTTAACGACATTCATCAAAATTGTTATGATTCCTGTCATTATTGACTGCCTTAAAAGAATGACTGTACCAGGGAAAGAGAAGAAGCGGATGCAGGTGGAAAGTGTGTCTTGTGCTGTACCACCCCTGGCCCTCGTACAGCTCATGCATAGTACCTAGAAGGTGCTCGAGGAATGCTAGCTACTGAATAAGTAGGTGAAGGGAAACATCCCTGCATGGTTCCTAGTGTTCTTGCTGTCATAACTTCTGTTAAAAGCTTGCCCCTATCTGCAGAGTGAAAGCAGTTTCTGACACTCCACTTTACTCCTTTCTAGTTCCACAACATTTTCATCACCCCCCAAAGGATGCCCCATGGGAAACAATCTGACGGTTCCTCAAAAGGTTAAAGCATGGAGTTCCCATATGACCCAGCAATTGCACTCTAGGTACAGACTCAAGAGAATTGAAAACATACATCTATGTAAAATCTCGTATACAAATGTTCATAGGAAACAACCCAGATGTTCATCCACAGAAGACTGAATAAACCAAGTGCGTTGTTTCCATATAGTGGAATGTGATTCAGCCATAAAAAGGGATGATGTTCTGAACCTTGAAAACATGCTGAATGAAAGGAACCTGTCACAAAAGGCCATATAATCCATGATTCTGTTTATATGAAATGTCCCAAAGTGGCAAATTCATAGAGACAGAAAGGAGATTGGTGGTTGCCAGGGTCTGAAAGAGGGACAGGGGAACGACTGCTTAATGGTTATGGGGTTTCCTCCATGGGAGATGAAATGTTCTGGACCTAGATAATGGTTATGGTTGCATGACATTGTGAATGTATTGCTGCTAGTGGTAAATTCTATGTGTTTTACCACAATAAAAAAATGATCGAATATCCTCAGAATATTTAGTCAACAACCTTCAACTTGGCTAAATGCCTAGTCATTAAACTTCTTGAACTAAATTATTTTTTTAAAATTGTAGTTCAGTTACAGTTGTCCCCATTCTCCCCCCATTACTCTCCCCTGCCCTACCCACCCCCACCTCCCACATTCAATCCTCCCCCAACTCCCATTTTCCTT
>PVKU01013685.1:0-27338 GCA_004027475.1 Anoura caudifer
CCCCCTGGTTACAGAGCCTGCCTAAGAGCTTGGAGATGATTGGCTCCACACCTCAGGGCCACAACTGCCTGGACTTACTATGGCAGCCCAGTGAAGCTGGAAAAATACAGGAATGCTAGCAGCTGTAGCCAGTTGTGGGAGGAGTCAGAAATGGGCTGCAGAGGAAGATTGGAGCTGGGATTTAAACCCAGGCATGGCAGCTATGTGGGGTCTTTTGGGACCCCATGGCTTGGGCAGAGAAGAACCACGGACTTCTACTTCTTTTCCTGAGATACGGTACCCCAGACTGCGCAGAGGGGGAAGGAAGGACTGTGTGTTTGTGGGTATTCTAAAGGACTTTGGGATCTCAATGAAGACATTAAGTCATTACTCTTAAGTTTGTATACCTCTTTAAACAAATGATCTCTTTCCCTTTCACCAGTCTCTGGCATTGAGAGCGTCTTTCCCCGGTAGCAGGCAAGCCTAACTTAGTACAGGGTGGGGAACCCCGGGAGCACAAGGGTGGGTCCATTCAGTAATAGTATATTGTTCAACTGCCCCCAGGTCTGTTCTGTAACAAGGGGACTAAATGGTAATGGGAAAAAAATAGAATAAAAATTAAATAAAAAGTAAATAAAATAAAATAAAATAAAATAAAATAAAATAAAATAAAATAAAAACTTAAAATAATAGGTCCCTTCCAACAACTAGCAGGAAAAAGAATTAAGTAAGAACTGCTAATCAGGGAGGAAAAAAGTATGTATATACGTGTGTTTACATACACACACAGATACATACACAAGTATCAAAGGATTAGTAGGTATAGATTGTAAAGATCTCCAAATCATGAAAAAGACAACTAAGCTGACACAGAGAAAGGAGAAAAGACTTTAAAAGCATTTCATAGAAAAGAAAGCACAAATGGCTCATAATTATAAGAAAAGATGCCCTTCTTCATTAGTAAATAAAATGCTAGTTAAAACCACAATTCTAAGCTTCATATTTTATATACTCTTTGTAATGTACAATGAATTTTACCAAAACTTATTATTAAAAAAATCACTCTAGTAGCAAGGTAAAGAATTGAATAAAGAAAGATGGAACCAGTAGATTCAGAATATTACCACCATAAATAATAAATAATGACTAAACTCTTAAAGCTATACTAGTGAGAGAAATAGGAGAGGATATTCTAGTGAATGGTACTAAGGAAGACCTAGTCAAAATGCATCCTAGTACCTACAGCAGTGTCTAGGACATGGTAGATATTTAATGAATATTTGCTAAATTAGTCAATAAACTTAATGATTAATAATATAAAATTAATTAATGAGAAATAAAATAACTTAAAGAACTTATAATTATTGTCATTATTTTTCATTTTGTTATTTTCATAAGTATAAAATTGTGACTCCATACATCTTGGTTTTAATTTTTATGCCTAGTTAAGTAAAACAGGGAAAACTTTTAAGAAATGGCACTAGGACAATCCCATTAGTTTCATCATTAATGAAGAAAAAATCTTCTATATGTTTGTTTATAGTTGTAGGTCTTTTTTTAAATGAATTATGTTTATTGTCAACTTATTTATTAAAATTTTAATATTTTGTAAAATAATGTTGGTATAAATCTTTTGTCTCTCATTTTCTAAATTCTGAGTTTGTTGATTTTTATTTTGCTTTGGTAATATTCATTTAAATTTTAGAAATGTTTAAAATGTTTATTTAATTAAATCTGCTAACTTTTATGTACTACATAGAAAAGTATTAACTCTAAAAGTCTAACTCAACTCTATCAAAACTAGGCATATAGTAATATAGATTTTGTGTATAGTCCATTGTCCGAGTCCATGTGTCATGTATATATGTTCTTCAGTTACTCTATTCCCTATGCCATATTTTACATCCCCATGACTATTCTGTATCTGCCAATTTGCACTTAATCCTTCCACCTTTTTCATTCATCCCCCAAACTCCTCCTCCTATCTAGCAAGCATCAAAAAGTTCTGTGTATCTATTATTTTGTTTCTCTTCTACTCTTTTGTTTATTTTGTTTTGGGGACCAATTGTTAAGTAATGCATTTATTGCCATTGTATTGTTCATATTTTTGATATTCTTTTTCTTCTTAAAGAAGACCCTTTAACATTTTATATTATACCAGTTTTGTAGTGATGAACTTCTTTAGCTTTTTCTTGTCGGGGAAGCTCTTTATCTGTCATTGGATACTAAATGATAGCTTTTTTGAGTAGAATAATCTTGGTTGTAGGTCCTTCATCACTTTGAGTATTTCTCACCAATCCCTTCTAGCCTACAAAGTTTTTTTGAGAAATCAGCAGACAGTCTTATTTTCTAAATACTATTTCTGAGTATTTATTTAGAAAATAAATAGATGTGGGTAACTAATTTCTTCTTCCTGCTTTTCAGATTCTCTTTGTCTTTAACATTTGACATTTTTAATTATGATGAGTCTTAGTATTGGCCTCTTTAGGTTCATGTTGGTTGGGACTCTCTGTGCTTCCTGGACTTGTGTGTCTACTTCCTTCACCAAGTTCGGGAAGTTTTCTGTTGTTATTTTTCCGAATAGGTTTTCAATTTCTTGCTCTCTCTCTTATCCTTCTCACTCCCCCATGATGCAAATGTTGGTAAACTTGAGGTTGTCCCAGAGGCTGCTTATATCTCATTTTCTTATTCTTTTTTTCTTCCTACTGTTCTGATTGGTTGGTTTTTGCTTCCTTATACTCCAAATCGCTGATTTGATTCCCAGCTTCATCCACTCTACTGTTGATTCCCTGTAAATTGTTCTTTATTTCAATTAGTATATCCTTCATTTCTGACTGGATCTCTCAAATGTGTTGAGGCCTCACTAAGTTCCTTGAGCATCCCTATAACCAGTGTTTTGAACTCTGCATCTGATGGATTGTTTATCTCCATTTCGTTTAGTTCTTTCTCTAGAGTTTTGATTAGTTCTTTCATTTGAGCCATGTTTCTTTGTCTCCTAATTTTGGCATGCTCCCTGTTTGTTTTATGTATTAAGTAGAGCTACTATGTCTCCCAGGCTTGGTAGAGGGGACTAATGTAGTAGTAGGTGTCCTGTAGGGTCAGTCCAGTGGCACAGCCTCTACTACCACTCAAGCTGTGTACTCAAAGTATGCCAACAATGTGAGCTGTGCACACCCTCTTGTTGCAGTTGACCCCTGATTGCTGTTAGCATTCCCAAAGGTCAGCCACCAACTGTGTTCTGTTCAGGGTCATACAGCATAAGTTATAAAGCGACTGCAGATGGCTGCTACCTGTGCTGGGCTTGGAGATCCCCAGGTGAGACCAAGTTGTAAACCGTGGCCAGCTACTGCTAATGCCAGGCCTCAAGCAACTTAGCATAGATATGGGGCTTGCTGAAGCCAGATGTTGCTTGTTTGACACAATCTAGAAAAATTTGAAGCATGGGCCAGGACAAGCCATTCACATAGAAAAGTCACTGGAAACAGCTTAGATGGGCCCAAATGTTGGGTGGAGTAGGGCCTCAGGGAATCACCAGGGTAGGGCAACAGTGTGAGCCATGTTAATGAAGTCTCAGATGTGGC
This sequence comes from Anoura caudifer, assembly GCA_004027475.1. Lineage (NCBI taxonomy): Eukaryota > Metazoa > Chordata > Mammalia > Chiroptera > Phyllostomidae > Anoura > Anoura caudifer. The sequence continues at coordinate 3,561 of PVKU01013685.1, forward strand.
ACCCACCTCCCAACTCTGTGGCTCTGTGGAAGGAAGGTTCAGAAAAGGAACAATGGCCTCCACCAACACTGCTGTCTCAGAAAAAGCTGCCCCCTGAGCTCTCACCATAATGCAGACACTTTACAGCAGCTTCGTAAAAACCCATCATGGGAAGCCTTATGGAAACTTACAATGCAGTACACCCTTCCTTCCCTCCAAGTGGTTGGATTGTCTGAAAACAAATCAACACAGGTTGAGTGCTCAAGTGCCTTCCCGCAGGCCAGTTTCAGTGGGGTTAAAGGGATTCTCCAACCCTCTCCCTCAAAAACCAAGTGAAAAGCTGCACAGAAATTCTGAAAGTCTAATTTGGAAATGCATTACAGTGGAAACTCAGGTTCCTTGATTAATTTGATGTTTCCCCTTCACCTCCTCCATGATGAATGGGCCATCCATTGTCTCATTGTCCAATCATTGTGACTTTGAGTTGCAAAAAGAAGAAGGCTTTCGAATGAACACAGTTCCCTACAGGGTAAAGCAGCACAGACTCACTGAGTTGTTCAGGGCCAGCTGTCAAATCAGAGATAAAAGGAATGATTTTTTTTGGGGGGGGGAGTTCACAGAGCAGATGATGAAAACACTTTTAAAGTGTTGTCAAGGTGCAGTTGTCCTTGAAGAAATGGCTTCCTGACAGCTGCTGGTGCCTTCTTTCCTGCCAATGTTTAATTTCTCTCAGAGAGGCAGGGTTTTAATTAGGTTCCTAGGGCAGCTAGCTCTGTATCTTTGACCTTATCAAGGATGCAGGATTTCAAACCACAGACTCAGATAGGTTTCCCTTTATTACTGATCAAGTGTCCCCAGAAGCACTCCTAGGTTCAGGCTTCAGTTCCTCGGAAACCAAAGATGCTTTTCCGTCTTCCTCCTAGTGGGTAGTGTTATACCAGCATCCCTGTGTTTCAACTCCGAAGAGACTGTTCAGGAGGCAGAAATTAGATGGAATTCATCTAAGAAACTTTTCATATCTGAAACTACTTGAATATATCACAGTGAAGGCCTTTTAATATTAGAAGAGCTTTGCTTCTGGTTTATTGACTTGGTTTTCAAATGTATAACATTCAGTCAAAAAAAAATTCCTGTAATTGAATACTAGGGCTTATTTTCAACCTGGTTGAAAGTGAGTTAATTCCTCTAAAAAGACAGGTGTTGAATTTTAATAATAGAATTTTTCGGCATGTAAAAGTAAGCATAGAGCATCTGCTTTTCCAATGCCAACATCTGTTTCTTTGACATCCCCGCCTTCCCTCTGGTAGAGCCAGCTGTGAATTTGCTTTAGAACTGATATGAAAAACAGATAAAATTGTTCTTGACATGCTGAATTCTACAGGGCCAGCATAAACTAAGCTATCATGATTAAACTCTTATTCTAAAAGAAGAAAAATGTCATAATACTCAGATTTCCAATTAAAATCAAGAAATGCAGAATTTCTCAAGGAAAGGGCAACATCATTTACAAATGACATTGTGTGTTCTGTGACTTTCTTTTGGAAAACTTTTTAAAAAATATTTAAAAGGCACTATTTAAGACTATCATCCATAGTATCACTCAATATATGTCAGTCTTATAACACCAAGAAAATTCACCCAAGAAAAGAAATTTTATTGATTATAAACTTTAAACAAAGGCATTCAGAGAGACTAAAATCATTAAAAATGCAATACAGTTTTATAGTAAGAAGAAAATTATCATATTAGATAACTGTAATGATCTCATATTGAAGAAAAGCAAATTCTTGATTCAATGTTGCACTGCCCAATTTTTTACTCCTATATCACTTTAATTCCTATGTATTTACCTATTGATTCATCAGATGTTATTAAAGTCTAAGTCTGTGCCAGCAGAGTTAGATGTTAGGGCTATCCCTAACTCGGGCAAATGTAGGCCCTGCCCTTGAGAAGTGTAAGGCCTAATGGGGGAAAACATATATTCAGCATATAAACATGCGAGTAAATGTATAATTACAAATTTTGTCTAGGGCTTTAAGAAAAGACTACAAATTGTTCTGAGATAAAGTAGAAGGGTGGTGTATCTTAGAATTATTAGTCAAGGAAGGCATTCAGAGGAAGGGATGTTTAACCCAAAAGCTAAAGAATGGTTTGACATTCATGAGGAGAAAGTAAGGTCTTCAGGAGAGAAAGAGTAACACTTCAGAAATAGAGAAAGGCCAATATAGGAAATATAATGAGTAAGGACAAAGAAGAAGGTGAGACTGCAGAAATATTATTAGATCATAGGGGCCCTAGCAACTGCCTCAATCTTGCACTAGATTCAGAAGCCACTGTTGTTCTTGGCCTGGGAGAACAAGGAAGCGAAGTCTCAGCTGTCACTCATTGGGATTATGACTTTACTACTGGATTCACTCTACTCACTTGCCCATGGTCCTAAGTCCAACTTTGTATCCCAATCTGAGTAACGTGTCATTTCCCATGACTCCTGAGTCCTATACTTAGAACTTCCATTAATGTACCTAGTTCTGCTGGGCCTGGGGCCAGCCTGATACTGGCAATACCCCTAAGGTGATCAACAAACCTCAGCACCATAACTGAGTACTTTTCACCTACTCTATGGTAACGAAAAAAAAAAAAAAAAAAAAAAAGAAAGGAAAAAAAAAAAAAACCCAGCAATTCATTCAAGGTCCTGCAGGCAATGTAAGTAATATATGAAAACCTAAACATCCAGGCCCTCAGGAGTAGCAGAGATTATAGACTTGTTCTGAGTCCATGGCAGCCCTGGGGACCTCATGCCTCTCCCCTCAAATGCTCATTGATTTCTGTGACTCAGATATAGTCTCCTTACTTCTATACCAACTTTGCCACCTGTGTCTATACCTCTGGCTTCTGCTCCCTCCTAACTTTGGCTCTACATGACATTGCCATTTTCTCTCAGTATTCTCCACGGACAGAATCTGATAGGCTCAATTTGTCTTTTTTCCATCAGAGTAGCTAACTGATTAGTTGACTTTGGATCAGTGCCATCCCCTAATCTCATAAGTTATGTCCAAAAGGAATAGAGTCTGATATCAAAAAACATTGCCTTCCCTGATTTTAAACTATATTTCAAAGCTACAGTTATCAAAACTGTATGGTACTGGCATAAAAATAGAGACATAGACTTATATACAACAGAAGCAAATAAAGAAAAAAACAGAATTTCAATAAATAGTGTTGGGAAAACTGGTTAATCATACGCAGAAGAATGAAATTACTAGTAGTCCTCTACCTTACACCACTCACAAAAACTAGCTCACAATGAACTAAAGACTTTAAAATAACATCTGAAACCATAAAAAATCCTAAAATAAAACATTGGAAAAATTCCTTATATTTGTCTTAGCAACAATTTTCTGGATATGACACCAAAAACACAAATAACAGATATAAAAATTAATAAATGGGACTACATCAAGCTAAAAAGCTATGCACAACAAGTGAAACAATCAGCAGGATGAAAAAGCAACCTACAGAATGCAAGAAAATATTTTTTCTAGGGTTATGAAATCACCTAAAAAAGTTAAAAGTCATATACTGTGATTCAGGTATTATTATACTTAAAATATTGTCAGTATCAAATTTAAGATACAACAAACAGAATTCCACCATATTGCTATAATATAAAGGGAGAAGGATATATGGTTTTATCTCTACTTTCAACATCATATCACCTTCTTGTTTGTGTATCTCTGTCTCCCCCACTAGACCATTAATTGAGCAAATATTTTTTGTACCAGACACTACGTCAAAAATGTGATATTCAACACTAAACCACTAAACTCAAGGAGCTCATTGTCTAACCAGAAGGACAGACAACTAAAAAAGCCATACATATAAAAACTGATAAGCATATGATAGCTTTGTATATTCTACTTAATATATAGTAGCTAAGTACATATTCATGGAAGGCAGTCACCATGCTTTAGGTTCTAGGACACAATTCTAAAGTGTGGAAGAGAGGTCCCCACACCAACAGGCAATTCTCTGGACACCTACTGGGTGTCCTACATTCAACTCATTTATGACACTATCTATGGGAATTCCACAGGTTAAGTGTTCAACACCACAAGACTCCCCACACCCCCACTTCAGACATCAGTTGCAAGCCCAAGTTAATTCCTGTGCTCCTAAAAGACCAGCTAGAGATTGGAGGTTCTCAAAAGCCCTTCCTTGGACTTTCAGACACCAGGTGCAAGTCCAGGTTGTTACCTGTACTTCTGACCAACTGGCAATAAATAAAAGGTTCCCATGATCCCTACCTTCCTTGGGTTCAATTAATTTGCTAGAGCAGCTCACAGAACTCAGAAAAACATTTCACTTACTGGATTGCCAGTTTATTATAAAAGGGTACAATTCAGGTACAACCCCGTGTAAGAGATACCTAGGGAGAGGTACGGGGGATGGCACAGGGCTTCCATGCCCTCATCGGGGCACCACTCTCTCAGCACTTCAGTGTGTCCCCCAACCCGGGAGCTCTCGGAACTCTGTCCTTTGGATTTTTATGGAAGCTTCATTACACAGGTATGATTGATTAAATCATTGGCCATTGGTAATCTATTCAACCTTCAATTCCTGTTGCTTGGAAATCAAGGCGGTGGGACTGAAAGTTCCAACCCTGTAATCACACTGTTTGGTCTCCTGGCAACCAGCCCCCACCCTTGTTGGGTTCCTGAAGTCACCTCATTAACATAACAAAGACAATTTTTGCTCCCATCACTTAGGAAATTCCAAAGGGTTTTAGGAGTTCTGCACCAGAAAAGGGTGTGAAAAAGAAGAATATAAATCACAATAACACCATGTATAATTGTTATTATCGTACCTCCAAGTAAATACTATAAATGCTTGCCTACTACCAGATGATAAGCACACACTTAGTAAGTTCAGCCTTCTGGGACCTAAGGAGGAAAAAAATGTAGTCCATTGAAAGGTTGATTTTCTCAGGAAGAAACTCTTTGCCAACTTAAAGAGGCCACTACCAACAAGTCAGCTGCTGAAATATCTATGTACGTGTGCGTGTGTGTGTCTATATGCTATAAATGGAAGTAATAAGCACATAGTAAGCACTCCATAAATGTTAGCTGTTATTATTACTATTGTCTCTGGACTGACTACAAATATGCCATTACGGTGAAGAACCAAGCCAAGCATTTAGAAGCTTTCACATTAAATTAAAAAAGGTGCACATAAACTATGCACAAAGAGCAAATTATTTGACTTGCATTATAATTGAATTAGGGCTAAAATGTGGTGTCTCCTGGTAAGGGGGAGGCTGCAAAATCATTTTTATTCCCTTGATTGTCTTTGAAAATGATCCTGTAAATGTATAACACAAATAATAAGGACAAAAAGGGGATGATCAAACGGGTTATATTTTGTGAGAACAATGAACTTTCGTTGTGTTTAAATTTCTAGGAATGTAATTCATTGCATAACTGTTGTTTCAGTCTTACTGCATTTCATTAACTTTGGAAGATTGTTGGTTGGTTATGCTGAGTGCTCCTTTTCATTAGCCTTAGAGCACAAATAATAAGTTGATTTTCAAACCACGAGTGCTTTCCTTTTAATCAAGCTTTTGCCAAAGTAGAGCTTAAGTTCAAGAGTTGTTATTACTTTCAAAATCTGCTTTAACAGCACAGCTCACTATGGTTTCTAAGCACTCTATCACCTCCAGATCATATTAACATGAACACCTATGGACTAGAGTGTTGGGCCAAATCTCAGAAATCTAAATGAGAAAGAAAACAGATTCAGTGACTACAGATGGAAAAACAGATAGTGTGAATATCCTGGTTTTAAATACTTTTGGTTATTTCAAAGGTCATACTGACAAATCATGTGAAGGCATTTTCTACATATTTTTTCTCAAATTCCTGATTCCAAAAAGTGCAAAAAATGCCATCATTGGATATCTACATGCTCACTGATTTAAAGAAAAAATATTTTACAAGAATAAGATCTTCACAGTTAGAAAGATGCTGTATGAATTAATTCTTGACTCTGTTGAGTTCATTTAGGACTTTGGGAAGTAATACTACAGTCAATTAAATAGTTTTCCTAGGGTCCACCGCTCATATTAATGATGGAGAATTTATTGCATTGCCTTTTCCAAAAATTCAAAATATACTACACTATAGTTCATGATTTCATTTGATGTTTGACTATCCTGAGATTGCAAGATGCCTTCTGGTATCATCTAGGGTTTCTATTTTATCTGCTTCCTGAATCTTCTCTGTGTCAAGCTTCTGTCTAAACAACCCCCAAAACAAGGAAATTACTACTAATTATTACTAATAATTTTAATATCTACTAAAGGTAGCTTAATTGAAAATCCTCTCTTGAACTCAGCCCAGAATCTCCAAAGTTTACCTCTGGGGGAAAAAAAAAAATCTCCAAAGAGAATCAAGAGGTTGTAACTAGGTTTTTCGTAAGTTACACCTTTCCTTTTTGTATTTCACTCTTGGATTCCTACAGCCACCATCATACTAGCCCTGGAGATTGTGCTATTTTCCCATTAAAGCTTTTCTCTCTCCAATTTCTTTAGGATGGTTAGGCAGTCAGGGAGATTTCAAAATACTCCTGATTGCAAAGAGAAAAGTGTAGGGTCTACAAAGGCTACAGTTTGACTCCTGTCATAACCAGGGCTCTCCCTATTCCTTTGACATGAAGCCCAACAAGTTGCTGTCACTTCTTCCTTCTGCTTCATAAACTAGATCCTCAGGAGCACCTGGACAGATACCAGCACCTACAGAACCGAAGAGCAGGCTTGTGGGCCTAAGATGCCTTTAGCACAACAACCCTGCTGTCACCAAAGCTGAATACTGGTCAAGACATTGAGAAAGCGGGGAAGATAAAAGAGCCCTTAAGGCAGAGATTAATGGACCAGCAATGGAAGATTCTAAGCAATGTCTATAAAGTAGTGTGCCATGGTCATATCTGGTCTGGAAAACATGTGTGGGTCATTTAGAAGAATTAGAGTGGGTCACTTTAACAACTATGTCTGTCCCGTGTTCCTGTTTTCAATGTACCGTACATGTTTTTGTGTTTCCCAATCTCTGGCACCACTCACACTGTATTTATAGCTCCCTGGCTCCCCACACCACACACATGCACACAGGACACTTCCAGCCTGTGGCCTGGGAAGCACACCTCACCTTATCTCTACTTCGCCTCTTGGACAGGAGACCAAAGTGAAATGGTTGCTTCTCACTTACTGATGAGCTCAATTTCTGTTGACTAGCACTCCCATTTGCAAGTAGCTGAAGCCTTCATAATAGTCATTGTAAGTCTTCAGTCTTTAGAAGCCTGCCTGGTCCATTTCAGGACAATGGTTTGGCTTAAGTTCAAAATCACCATATCTATAGGGGCCTATCAATGGACTCATTAGAAAAAGTATTGAGAGCCATTGATGAGATTATTGGAACATCTGAAGTTCCAGGGTTAAGCCTATTTGGCATCCAGATGAACTGGCCAGATAAGAAGACAAGGCTAGAGACAACTTGCAGAGGGCTCAGCTGGAAGGCAATGTTGGGCAACTGAGTCATCTAGACAAGAAAGCAGAGCTTGGAGCTTGGGAAATTCTAATGATTGTGCTAAGTGATTGTGGTTATCCCCCTGTCATTTAAGACCACTTTGCCTTAGAAGGAGACTTACACACACCAGGAAGCTTTTGATGTTAATCTGCCTTTATCATAGAATAGCCTCTTCTGAGTAGACAGGAAGGGATCAAAGAATAGTCCTATTTTGCAGTCTTCCTCAAATATGCAAATAAAACAGGGAGGATAGCATGAAAGACACAAACTCTTCATAAAAAGACCTACAGTTATTTGGTGTTTTTAAAATGTACACACACCAAAAAAGCAATGATGGTCTTGTTGCTTTTCAATGTCACTACATCTTTACCTGACTTTTTGTTTGGAAGTCCTTCATACATGGTGTTCTATAAATACAAGCACCATAGCATTTTCAACTAATTATCAATTTATGAATTTTGCTCGTATCAATAATACTGTGGTATACATCCTTCTACTTACTATGCCCACACGTGAATAGTTCTCTAAAACAGATACCTAGACGTAGGGCTGCAACCTTGAAGATTACACATATTTAAGTCTTTGTAAGAATCTGCCAAATTGCCATCCAAAAAAGCTATCCCACTTTATAAATCCAGAAGCTACATGTAAATGGGACTTCCCACAACTTCATGATTATCATGATTAAAATTCTGTCAGTGTATTAGGTGAAAATATTTATTGTTTTTATTTGCATTTTCCTGGTTATTCATAAGGTTGAGCATCTTTTCATATGTTTGTGGATCTTTGGCATTTCTTCCTCTGAGTCATGTTATTTTGTACTGTACATCCTTTATACGGATTGCGTTTCTCCTGATGAGACAATTTAAAGAACTTGGCTTTGAGGAGAAGGATGGTACTTCAACAAGGAAATAAAAAACACTATAGATAAACATATATATTGCATTGTTACTGAAAATTGTAACACAGAGCCTCTTGGGAATAAGTACAGTCAATATTGTTAGCCATTAAGTAGATTTAACACACGAACATGAGATAGAATACTGTGTAAGTTTAACTTAGTGCTTCAGGTAACCTTTGACAAATTACTTCTCTGCAGTTGAGGTATCTCACCTGTAAAATGGAGGTATTACGCTCCTGATAGAGTTGTTCTGAGGATTAAATGAGTTTGATATTTATAAAGGACTTGGACTAATGCCTGGCATGTAGTAAGGCTATACAAATATGAATTATTATTATAATTTCCAAGAGGAAGATTGTGGACATGTGCAGTTGAGCAGAGTTTATGCAAACAAGCAGTGATTTAAGAAGCCATTCAAGAATTATGTGTGTGTGTGTATATATGAATTTATCATGTGACTTGGGGAATAAGGTAGTGATAAATACAAAATCTCCCAAGAGAGGATCAGGTATATGAGGAGTCTACCTGAGACTGCATACTAGCTGTTTGAATTGTATTTATCTCCTGGAGTCTAGTTGGTAAGTAGGTGGGAGACAGGAAAGCCAACCAAGCAGAGTGTCCTATCAGAGGACATTTAAAGCAGGGGGTGTCAGTAACACAAGCCAAAATCTTCGAGTGACGTGAAAGTTAGGAGCTCCTGAGATGCAAAGTAAAGAGTAGGAGAGATGCAGCCCAGTGCCAGGAATTGAACAGGAGTTAAGTCAGAATGATAACAGGCAGCAAGAGAAGAAGTAGGACAATCACATTAATCTTGTTGAAAATACATGCGTCACTTTTATGAGTCAGTGGATGTTAGGCAGTGCTTAAAAGCAAAGGGTAAAAGGATTCTCCACCTAAACCAAGTGGAGACTGATCGTGATCCAGATCTATTAAACTAAAACCACCATAGCCTTGAATTTGTACATTGTTCCTTTGTGCCATAGACATGATACACGGCAAGCTCCCTGAACTCAGGGCTCTACCGACTCTGAATATGACACTAAGGATCTGCTCATCACGCTAGGTTTCCAGTTCAAACACATAGGTCAATTTTATTAGTTATCAAACAAATGAACATTATTAACATTAATTATTTCTTCTGCTCAAGGAAATCCTTCACCCCCAGTTGATAAATGTAGACATGAAAATGGATTTCAAATGTGTAAATATTAAGAGGCTTCTGTAACTAGAAACAAACGACATCAATGAGAGAACAAGAAATTGTGTTTTTTTCTAAACCATGAAGCATAAGCATTGCAGATTCTTCCTACACTAAGAAAACCACAATGAAAAGTTTACATCAGGCCCTTATCCTGCCATTTCTAGTGTATGCTTTGTATTAGTAGCAAGGTATCTTTCACTTCCTTTTTAAACTCCTGTCTGAATATTTAATCTTGACATATCCTCTGAATTATTTCTGGGCCTTCATTCTGGTATTGTAATTTTTCAGTTTGACATATTTGTATATGATTGAAATCTTCTTACAGGGATTTTTCATGAGTTGTAGGATTAATTTTGAGTATCTGGTCACTGCTATTATAAAATTATACCAACAGCATAAATTGTAAGAGCATCTTGTGCATATTTGGGGTGGAGAGAAAGACAAGGAGATGGGGAATGGGGAGAAGGAGTGTGACAAGGGACAAAACAGGTTGTGAAAAAGGCCCTGAACTTGGAGTCAAAAGATGCATGGCTGAGACAAGTATCACCACTCGCCAGCTAGACAAGTCACTGAACTTGCTTTCTTACATTTACAAAATAAATAACTGTAGGAGTTATAAAGCTAATGTGTATAAATTTTCCCCATAATAATAGCTAACACTTTCCAGTGCATATTAAGTGCCAGGAAGTTGGCTAAGTGCATCATACGGATCATTTCATTCAGTCCTCACAGCAACCCTGTGAGTCAGGAATTAGTTGCCACATTTTACAGATGAACAACAGCTCAGAGAAGACAAATAACAGGTCCAAACTTTTTAAGTGCAGAAAGTGGGGTTTGAAGCACAGCACTAACTCCAAAGTCAAACTTAATTGCTGTTGTATCTCGTACTTTTTCCTGTTTTATTGGCTCCTAATACACATATCAGTGCAAATGAGCTTTTAGCTGTTGAGCCAACCCTGATTCCCTAGAGTTCTAAGTGTATGATAAGGATTTTTCTTTTTTTGATTTAATTTAATTTAATTTAATTTTTTCCATCATCATTTATCCCCGCTAAACCCCTCTTCAGCCTCCCCCAGCACCCTCTCCCTGGCAATCACCAAACTGTTCTCTGTGTCCATGAGTTCTTTCTCAGTTTTTTCCTTTTTGCTCAGTCCCTCCACCCTCTCTCAAATCCACCCTCCCACCCAGAACTGTCAGCCTGCACTCTATCTATGCATCCATCTCTATTTTGCTTATTGTTCAGTTTGCTCATTAGATTCCACATATGAGTGAAATCATATGGTACTTGCCTTCTCTGACTGGCTTATTTCACTTAGCATAACGTTTTCCAGGTTCATCCATGTTGTCACACCGGTAAATTTTTCTACTGTTTGTGACTGAATAGTATTCCATTGTGTACTTGTACCACAGCCATTTTATTCACTTACCCACTGATGGACACTTGGGTTGCTTCCAAATCTTAGCTATTGTAAATAACACTGCAATAAACATAGGGGTGGAGGGGTAATATATTCTTTCAAATTAGCATTTCAGGTTTCTTCTAATAAATTCCCAGAAGTGAAATCACTTTGTCATAGGCAGTTGTATTTTTAATTTTTCGAGGTAGCACCATACTGCTTTCCACAGTGGCTGCACCAGTCCACATTCCCACCAACAGTGCCCAAGGGTTCCCTTTTCTCCACATCCTCACCAACTCTTGTTGTTTGTTGATTTATTGATGGTAAGATTTTTCTTAATGGACCACTTATTGCTCATTGTGTTAAATTTTACATGTTTCCATTTAATTCTCATGACAACCCTACATTATAGGCTTATCCCCATATTACAAGGAGGAAAATAAATTATGAGAAGTTAATTGAAGTCCTCAATATCCCACATGGTACGTGGGAAATGTGATTCAAACCCTAGCTTTGAATGAAGTTTACCTGGCTTCAGAGTCCATTTATTTAACAACAGTACTATATGGAGTCACACCATATTCAAGGGTCAAGTTCCAAAGTCAGTATATAAGACAAAAATTGCATATAATTGAAATTTTCACTAAAAATCCCTTAAATTACACATCAACTATCACACATGGGCTATTCTGTGCCATGCTGGAGACCAATAAGTTCAACACCAGAAATTTTTCCTGCAGAATTGGAACAGATTGCCGTTTCTTTAACTTAGCACAGGTGAAATAGTTTATGTTTAGAGGCCATGTGCTGGAAAACTAAGTGTCTTTAACTTAAGAACCATGCCCAGCTCAATAAACTGTTCACATTATACGAAGTAAATGGAAACTGAAGCGGAATGACTGAATAGCAAAGGAGTATTTCCCATTTCCTGTTCTCTCCAGGGCATGTAGTCCATGAATGAAATGGCTCGCCTCTACTCCTACACATTCACATTTTTAAATTTCCTTTTGAGCACACTTAACATGCTTCTACTACATACTATGAGGCCATATCCAGGGTCAAGGGGAAATAGGGTAATCGTTATTGATTTATAGAAGTTATGAGTTTAAGAGTGGCATTTTGGGCCATAACTGTATTAAGTATTTAAGTATTAACTGGATCTGAAGCTCATTCTTCTTCTCGTATCCACATAGCTTATACTTCCTTTTTATAAAATTTAATGCACTTTCCTTATTTGACCATAAGTCCTCCAGCACAGGGACAATGATGGTCTCACTATCCACTTTATCACTGAGTCTAGCAGAATAGCTGTAACACAATGGTCCAACTCAAAAAAATTTTGTTGAATAATGAATGAATAAGCAGATAAATGACTACATTCTCTTTAATGTTTAAAATTTTGCTGCAGTGTCAGAAGAACACATATTATTTTATGGAGTTAATCTTCACTCAGCATGACCCTCTTATCCAGAAGACATGAAGAACACAATCTACTCGACTTGCTAGATCTCTAACTATCAAGTATACTTAGCACTTTGTTACAGAAAAAGTCCAGAGAATAGATTCAGTAGTAGTTTGTCCGAGTTCATGTGCTGTGGCATTTATCAAACCTCTTGGAGCCTCAGTTTCCTCTTTGTAAAATGGGTAAGAACAATGATTAAAGCTAACATTTCTTACGTATAAATTATGCAACAATCGCTATTCTAAATGCCTTCTACAACCAGGTTGTTTAACATTCCCGGGTGCCGTGTGAGATTGCATCTGTGAGTTGACGGATCTTGTTCTGGGCTGCACAGCCGAACTGGCACTTTACTCAAGCACTTTGACTCCAAAGCCTGAGTTTCTAACCAATACTCTATATCGCCCCTCAGTGTGGTCACTCTTAAAGTGACCAGCCTCACAAAGCATCAGGCACAGTGTCCAATGCATGAAGAGGTCTCAATAACTACTAGCTCTAATCATTGGTAATAACAACACTCATATAATAAGTGCATGCTCTGCATCTAACAGGGCAGGTGACCACAGGGAATGCTGTGGTGAAGGCCCACTAAACCCCCTTCAGAACTGAGACCACATTATCCCGGCTACCAAGGGTGCTAATTGTAGACAACTCACAACCAAGCTACTTTTTGGGAGATGCCCTCTGATAAAAGGAGTGTCCTTTGCCAAGATTCACACCCTCTGGAAGCAGCCTTCTTCCAATGTCTGGTTGATAAAGCAAGGTTGAGGGAAACAGCAAAAGCCTTGACCCCTTGCTACCATGCGGGGCAGTTCTGAAAGGCCAACCCTGCCCCAGAGCTCCCTGTGGGACCTGTTAAGGACTCTGTTACAATTGCAGCACCTTCTCCCTCTGTCAATCCCTCACCCCCTCCCTTCCCACAGGTACTATTCCTCTTGTAAACTTCCTACATTCAGATCTTCATGTCAGAGTCTGTTTCTGCAGAACCTGGCCTAGGACCATAGGAGAAGGGTCTACAGTGCCTCACAGCTTCCTAAGCCACAGGGTGTGTCCCACGAGTGCTTGGTTTCTCGTGAAGAACTGTCACCCAGATCTCCTGCAGACCGCGAAGCGTGATGGGCCCACGCAGTTTCTGTCCTCATCTTTCCTTGACTGCTACATTCTTACCCACACAGCTTTCTTTTTACATACCCTTCCATACCCTCCTACTTCTGTCTTGAATCTGTCATAAACTTTTTCACTGAAAAGCTGATGATAAAAGTATATAAAATTACTTAACTATATAAAATAACAAGTATGGAGCCAATTCATCTACTATAATGAAAATAAATTAAAACATGCCAAAATTTTAGAGTTTCCAAGGAAATCTAATATGGCATCCAATTTAAAATGTCTTGCATTTGTTTCTTAATTTTGCTGCCTAAATTGGAATGTCATCGTCAAAGTAATCTTAAATTGACTTATGCACAAACATGAGCCTTCATGTTTTTAACTTGAAAACTCAAGATACTAACAAAGTCACTAAAAATCTTGCAACTTCCCTAATTCGTACCCTGTAGAAACAGAGTCTCCGTCTCAGGTCACTCCTTGATGGAGCCCAAGTGAGGCTGCAGTTTTACATACTCTAGGTTGGCTGAGTTGAGCTTCTCTGACCAGAGCTTCTCTATGCAAAGAGTTATATATAGGTGAATGGGATTAACCAGAAAAAAATGTTAATAATTCTTCAATAACTGAATATGAAAACATAATAAGCCACTCTTAACTCTAGCAGAAGAATTATGGGGGTCACGGGCCATGCCCTTGGCAATGGGTATTGTCTCACTTGACAATGGACCAAGTCCGGTTAGAATATTAATATTTGAGTGAACTTGTATTGACATTATTTTGAAAAGAAAAGGGCTGTATCTTTCTATCTTTATCCAAACAGTTCCACATATGACAATAAAGTAATTTTTCACCAATTGGCTCATTGGACATGTGACGTTCTAAAGTGACACACGGCAAAGCACAAACATAAGACAAAGGGAAGAGTGAACACAAGCCGTCGTCCCAAGGCTTCAGTCCTAGGAGGAAATGCACCAGGCGTTTGCCCAGGAAGACTGCCCATGGTCTTCAGCTTGGGGGTAGCGCTCAGCCTATTTCTGGTACTGGTATAAATTTAAATCGGGCATGCAAGAAACATTTTGCGGAGGGTTTTCTATGGTCTGAACGTTTGCGTCCCTTGCCCCAGAGTCATATGTTGAAATTTTACCCCCTAAAGGTGATGATGGTATTAGTAGAAGAGGCTTTGGGGAGGTGATTAGATGGTGAGGGATGGGTCCCATAAATGGGATTAGTGCCCTTCTTAGAGAGACCCCACAGAGCACCTTCACCCCTTCCATCAAGTGAGGATACACAAATTCTGCACGCCAGAACAGGGCCCACACTGAACCATGCTAGCAGCCCGAAATCGAACTTCAGGCTCCAGAACTGTGAGAAATAAACTTCTGTTGTTGACAACCTGCAGTCTGTGGTGTTTCTTATAGTAGCTCAAAGGGACTAAGACAGGGTTCTCCTATCACACGGGGTCTTCTCTAGGCACCCACAGAAGCTGTCCACCACAGAAGCGGTACTTTAAGTCTACCCAAAACAAACAAGGGAAGATTTTCTCCCTCTCTTTCTCAGGGAAAGGAACTGTCACCACCGTTTACACCTGACCTAACTTTTCTTAGAAGGAAGTGTTTCCACAGACAGTGCCTCTGCAGAGGCTCACAGAATCGGGAGAGTGGATGATTCAAAGGGCAGGACTTTGCCACAGCCACTAACTGGAGCCCCTCTCTCAACACAGTCCAGCAACTCCAGCTGCGATGACTGCCCATTCCTACACAGAACCAACTGTGACTAGCAGTTTTATTTCCATTGGCAGCTACTTTTACGATTCAGATGTCCCCAGTTCCTCAGTGAGGTTTTCCAGAGCTGCCGAACAATATTTCCATATTGTCTGCCACTTGACAGGGTGCTCAGGGGAGTGGGACAGAGGTCACTGACAAACTAGGGTGCGCTTGCTCCCTGTGCTTGAGATGAACTGTTTACCAAGTTTCTAAGCTTTTCAAATACTCACTAAATTTTGAGCCTAGGTACAAATTTAAATAATGATAAAAGACAAATACCATATGATCTCACCTATAAGTGGAACTTAATCAACAAAACAAACAAGCCAGCAAAATAGAACCATATACACAGAAATATAGAAAAAACGACAGTGACCACAGGGGAGGCGGGAGGGGGATAACAGGGGTAAGGAGGGGAGGGACAAGTAAAGGAACATGAATAAAGCTTTCATGAGCACGCACCATGGGGTGGGGATTGACTGTGGGGGGGAGGTGGCAGGGGAGAGCAATGGGGGGAAAGTGGGGCAACTGTAACTGAACAATAATAAACAAAATTGCTTTACCTTTTTTCCAGATCTGGGAAAAATTTACAATGGCACAAATTAGATGTTATATTTAGATAGCAGATAATGCTTACCTACCAACATTCGGATAAATGTAAATAACTCAGAAATAAGTCTGAATGAGCCTTAGGATATGAATGCATAAATAAAATACATTTACATAAATAAAACAAAAAGGATCAAAATACTTTCACTTTTGGTTAAAATTATTTGATATGCTGATGTATGTTATCTATGCTGAGCATTCCTACTTTAATTTAAATGAATGCATTTTTAAAATGCTTATTTATTACAAGATTTAAAAGTAGAAGAATTATACACCAAGCTCTCCAAATCTTCAGAAAATATGATATCAACAAGAATGCAACAGCTAAGAGATTGAAGGTCTAACTAGGTGACCTCTGAAGTCCTTTCAGTTCTAAGGGTCTAACATCTAGAAGTTCTTTGTATTTGGTTGAGCATTTCCCTTATCAAATTTAATAAATTTAGATAAATGCATAATGTGTCATTTTTAAATGCACATTGTGTCACCTGCACAGTTTCCAAACAGAATACACAGGACTTGGCAGACTTGACTGATTGAATGCATGGCTGAATTTTGATCTATTATTTTCTACAAAGGATTTGAATATAGCTGGAAATAGAGGGGAAAAAAGCATGAAATGCAATAGTGTAGTATAAATGGTACAAAACACAGAATCAAGAAGTTAATATTATTGGGGTGGTAAAGATATAATAAAACATACAAATGATGTATTGTAGAATTTTATATCTAAAACCTATGTAATTTTGTTTACGCCAATAAGTTTAATTTAAAAAAGAAATTAATATTAACAAGGCCAAAAAAGTCAGTATACTTGCTGTACCTAAATTTTTCAATTGGTACTGAGCTTCCTGGTAAAGACAGCAAAAGTGGGTAATTAGAACCAATTATATTTCTCATTTCTGAAAAGGAGGAAGCATAATACTTCTTAAAGAGAAACCAACATTTTTCTATAAATTATTTCTAAAAACATTACTCACAGAGAATTTTATATAAGCACAGTAGTAGAGAAAATCTTCAACTTTATTTCTAGCAAATTTGGCTGTAGCAATTAAAATAAACAAGTACATATGTTAAATACAATTTATGACTTACAATTCTTCAAAGAAATGAACTAACGCAATCCAACTATACAGGTTTGCGGTGATTCAATTTAACTGAAAGAGAGAATAAGCTGATCTTTTCTTCTATTGCGCTATTGAAATGCAGAAATGATCTCTAAGACTTTGAGTCAAGTAATACAGATTACCTATATACAGAAGCCCTATACTTTTCAGTTCTTTTTTGGGGGGAGCAGTTTATGGTTTATAGAGTTTGTTTTTAGTCAGTAATAATAACAGTTAATATTGAATACTTGTTATGCATCAATGTGACAATTCAGAAGTTCAGAAAGATTTCTTCATTCAAAATTTAAGCTTTTTTTCTTAACCAGGTGCCAGGTGCTCTTGCCAATATTCGATCCATGCCTTCCCCTCTACACACCACTCAGATTAACCTTCTCTTTATGAATTTTCCAAAATCACCAATATATATTCTCCCTGACCTGTCACCTTAACTCAAAGAAACATGTGTTAGCACATTTCAATCTAAGATTAGGTCCCATATCTAGCTCAGTCTATTCGGCCACAGTCATAATCTCAAATATACTACAAAAAACAAGGAGTAGCCCTGGCCTGGTGGTTGAGTTGGTTGGAGCATCTTCCTGTAGACCATAAGATTGCAGGTTTGATTCCCAGTCAGTGCACATACCTAGGTTGCGGGTTTTGATCCTTGGTCAGGGCCTGTACAGGAGGCAGCTGACTAATGTTCCTCTCACTTAGATGTTTCTCTCTCTCCCTTTCTCTCTCTTTAGGGTCAGTGAATATATCCTTGGGTGAGCATTAAAAACAAAAAAGACAAGAAGGAGTGGTATTTTGGAGAAATTGCCTACATCCGTGTGCCCAGATCTCAACAGCTTCTACCAGGTACTTCTTTGTCTTGATTGTTTATTTGTGAGTGAGGATTTTTGCTTTGCTGTTTTTCTATTGTTTCATTTTTCAAAAGTGTTTATGAAACACATATTTTTATATTCTTAACAAACCAGGGCAGGAGGGCGGGAAGGAGGGCCAGAGCTGAAACCTCTAATCCCTGCCACTTCATTCACTCTCCAGTCTCAAGTATGTGACAGATCAATTCTCCTGACTGGTGGAAGGCAAGTAGAGTGAGGTTGTCCAGCTAGTATCTAGCTGCTGAGAGTAGGAAAGTCTCAATTTGCCAGCAGTTACGGTACGTCTGCTTGCATCATAAGCAAGTTTGGGGAGGTATCAAAGAGTTAAGTTTATACATATCATCATCCAAGGAAGAGTAGATCCCATTATCTCTTTATATCACAATCAGTCCTTTTTTCCTGGTTTCAGAGTTTAACTTGTTAAAACAAAGACACAACAGAAATGTAATTCAAGACGGTAAATGTAAAGGATGTGTGGTGTTTGTGCATGTGCCTTGTGTGTGCTGAAAAAATTACCAGCACTAAAACTACTGCCCAGAGCTGTCCTTTTTGTGGGTCCAAGATAACCTAGAAAATACCAATTAATCAGGCCAGAAAAACTTTAGAAAATATTAAATACTTCATGAAGTCAAAAGACAACATAATGAATAACACAATGCCTGAAGCTCATTTTGAAGGGCACCAATTGACTCGGGTTTCTGTAGGTCACAGAAGTCTTTGCTTGTGATGGAAGCTTTTGAGGTCCATTTTTCAGGGCCTTGCTTTCTTTTTAAAATCCATGCCATAAAACAGCATCAAGTAAAACTGTACATATTTCCATTCATTAAGATGTCCTAGAATGAAAATTGGTACCTGTATTTGAAAAAGACTAGTGTTTCTAACTTTTTTTATTCTGTGATTAGAATGAAATCCACAGAGGCTAGAACTGTGAAGACTGAGTGGCAAGGATGTTAAAAAAAAAAAAAAAAGAGAGAGAGAGAAACCAACATCTATACATATATGGCCATTGAAGCTATTTTGCTTTAAACTAATGTCAAATTCCAAGGCAAATAGATAGTGCAGTAATTTGTTCAGTCGATTCCATGTCCCATTTCAGCTTCATGCACCTGTGTTTTTCATACTGCCTGCTAAACACTATGCCAAGCACTTTACCTGTATTTTCTCATCCAATTATCACAACAGGCCTATAAATGTTTTCCTCATTTTATAAATGAAGAAACTGAGTCTTAGCATTGCCATACAGCAGGTAAGCCAGGAGTTCAGAACAAGTCTGACTGGTCTGGAACCTGCTATGCTCACATTCCAAGTTGGCAGACGATCAGATGTCACTTTGCACAATTGAAAGATAGCAGATGAATTTGAATTTACTGGTAAGCTGTACAATCTTGAGCAAAGACACTTAACCACTTAAGTCTCAATTTTTTCTTCTGTAAAATGGTCACCATAAAAACACTCAAAGTTTTTGTATGAATCAAATGAAAAACACATGTGAATACACTTTACAAATAGAGAGATTGTTTGGCTCTTATTATTAGCATTAATTTTGGGTGGTTTGGTCCTTGTCTTCTGATTATCTCTTTAAATCTGCTCTGGTATATGAATCAGCCTCCTTCAAATACTCTAAGTAAAAGTTGGAAGTGTTTTTCTATAAATAAAATGTGTGAACTTCAGAGCCTCGGCCCTCTGGTGATTTCTTTTTCTCTTTTGCTCCTTGGATACACAGTTACTTATATTCTGGTTCTTAATATATTTTTAAATAAAATATAACTGGGTAATTGCTTGCTAGATTAGTTATAACTTTAATTTGCACATTACTTTTTTCATATTAAAATGTGTAAATGAGGTGCTATTAATTTAAAAGAAATGATAACCATTATTTTATATTATTTCTCTGATCTTCAGTTTCTATTGATGTGTAATTTTATATACTGAATTACAATCAAAATGTATGCAATCCATACTTGATTTGCTTCCATATTTGTAGGTGATTTACCAAAAGCTAAAATTCTCAGATTCATCACTTATACTAAATGAATGAAATAACAGAGTATGCCATAAATAACTTAATTATTTCCTTAATACTAAATATTCATGTTGTTTGGGGGATTTCTACAATATTTCAATGGTACTGGAAAATACCTTTCTACTTATACTTTTTTGTTTTTCTTCCTTCCTTTCTTTTTTTCTTTTTTCTTTTGGCATTAATTTCCATGAAGCAGATTATTTTATCAAAAAGGATCAACAGTATATGGTCCTCCATATGTGCTGGTAGCTCGATTTTTATAATCAGCATAGGCATATTCCTATTTTTTTCAAAATATCAACAATGTCACCTTAGGTACTTTAAACTATACACTTTAATTTTCCTACGTGATTATACTTAGCTCTTTAATCTGCAGTATATTAAATAAAAAGTGAGTTTTCTCAATGTTGATATGCAAGCTTCCAAGAAGCAGTCATTTCATAATAATAATAATAATAATAATAGCATTCCCCACTGATTTTATGCCTATGGACCAAAATTATATTTTGAATATCATCTGATATACTTTTTCTCCTTGATAATTAATTTGTTGTTAATTTTGCACCCATCCCATCACTAAAACTGGACAGAGAGGGTAAATTTTATTACATAATTTAAGAAGAACAGAGAAGACAGAATCATCTTTTGGCTTTTTAGCTCCCAAGTAGATTTTTTGTAACTTTTCACATTTTTTTCTTCTTCAACCATAGTTAACACTCAATATTATTTTGTGTTAGTTTCAGGTGTACAGCATACTGGCTAGACTATCATATACTTTCCTGAGTAGGTTTTTGAGAGATGATTATTCTTTTTTAAAAAATTTTATTGTATTTTTTCCATAGCCATTTAACCCCCTTATATCCCCCACCCCCCTGCAATCATCGCACTGTTGTCCATGTCCATGAGTCCTTTTTCCTTTTTGCTTGATCCCTCCCTCCTATAACCCACCCCTCCAATAGCTGCAGCCTGTTCTCTATCTATGCATCTGTCCCTATTTTGCTTGTTTGTTCATTTTGTTAATTAGGTCCTACATATGAGTGAAGTCATGTGGTGTTTGTCTTTCTCTGTCTGGCTTATTTCCCTTAGCATAATGTTCTCTAGGTCCATCCATGCTGTCGCAAAAGGTAAACTTTTCTTCTTTTTTACAGCAGAGTAGAATTCCAGTGTGTAAATGTCCCATAGTTGTTTTATCCACTCATCTACTGATGGACACTTGGGCTACTTCCATATCTTGGTAATTTTAGTAACACTGCAATGAACAGAGGGGCGCTTATGTTCTTTCCAATTTGTGTTTTGGGTTTCTTCAGATATATTCCCAGAAGTGGGGTCACTGGGTCAAAAGGCAGATCCATTTTTAATTTCTTGAGGTATCCCCATACTGCTTTCCACAGTGGCTGCACAAGTCCCCGTTCCTATCAGCAATGCAAAGGGTTTCCCTTTTTCCATGTCATTGCCAACAGCAGAAATGGAAATTTGAAAGCTAAATTATCTTATTTATACAGAAGTGACATTTTTACAACCTAAAATGCCACCTATTTGGAGACCACAAAACTTGGGAACGTTTATGTTTACTGACAAATACAAAATATATACTTATGGTTGTGTACACATGTTAATATTGTATCTGGGCTTTATTTTAACTTATTAGCTCACTTTCTAATTTTCAGCACATGTTATATATTCTGTGATCTAATTTTTTTCTGTTGATTCCTTTATGCTTGATATTCTTATAAGGAAGCTATTAACTGAATTCAGGAAGTATTTTCTATTTCAAGCTTTATTCCTCACATCTTTGTTGGAATGACAAAATTCTCTAACACTGTTGAGATATCAAATCAGGGACCCCTTCATTTGTGTCTGTGTTCTACACCAAACATCTATCATGCCCCTAACACAGAGCTGATTTTGTTTCCACAGTGATGTGTCAACAGTTATTAAATTGTGTGTGTTCCTAGCCATTATCCTAACTCTGGCCACCAAAGGCAACTCCGGCTCGAAATCCTCGGTCTCCTGACAACTGGGGTTTGTTATACAGAACCAGGAAGAAAGCTGGAGGCAGAGAAGCACTGGGAGAAAGGCTATGGTTGAGGAAATCTTCAAATGGGGAGGTCTGTGATCTTAAGGACAATTTAGGGTAGGAGAAACGTGGAAGCAGTTGCAATGAGTGAAGGAAATGAATGGGAAAGATGACGAGCATTTAGAATGCTTACTGCAGTATATGGTTCTCTCTTCATCCTATTTTGAAAAGTACAAATAAAGCACTTGTTATTTTAAAATTATTTTAGACTGGATGTGCTCATTTTCGCCTTGACATGACTTATTCTGCATACTATGTGAATGTGTGGAATGGTCTTTTGTCATAAGTACATGCTGAGTGTGTTCAGTTTCCTGAGGGTTCAAGGTCTTTATTGTGGTGGGCCATGCAGTGTGAGACACTTCCCAGTGTGAGGTTGCGGAGGTAAGGAGCGCTTGGACGGAATGTGGGCTCCCACCGGGATATACTAGGGAGACTTGAGGCAGGGTTTTCTTAATCGATTGATCTCTGGTTTATTTCTTCCCCTAAAGGTGAACAAGATACAGCTCATTACATTTTTCCCAGACTGATTTATATCAGTCACTCTGCTGCATAACAGATAACAAAATCTTGGCAGCAGCCTAAAACACAGCATTTCTTTTTCACTTACTGGACTGTTGTTTACTAGGGTTCAGCGGATCTAGTTGGAGGTCAGTTAGCCTTGGCTCCAAGCTGCAGTTGGGTCCAGCTGTGTTTTACATACCTCGCATGGTCTTTGGGCCAGCAGTTATCCAAAGAATGTCTTTTGGGTAAAAGCATCAGCTCAGGAAAACAAGGCCAACTGCAAGCACATTTTAAGCCTTTGTTAGCATCATGTCCACTAAAATCCCTTTGGTCAAAACAGTGGCTTAGCCAAACCCCAAGACAAGGACTAGAGCTACATACTTCATCAAACATGAGGTCATGCTACAGAGGAACGGGAAATTGAGATTAATAATTTAACTTGTACATATTGCTAAATTAATTTTAATACATGTATTTTATATTACATTATATGTGAACATATTGCTACAGCCTTTCCAAATATACTCACAGGACTCAGTGTCATTTCATTATCATATATTTTCTGAGTTTATAAAAATACAGTCAAAGATTGTATTGTCAAAGATTATACTGACTAGTTTCATTTCTTTAAACCAAATGCACTGACTATGTAGACAAATGAGACTTGCTGGCATTAGCAGAATCAGAACAAAATAAGGTATGGGCAACCCACAGACACCGGAGCCACTTGAAAACTGTGGATGCAAAAGCGAAAACGCTGTAGGCAATCTCCCCCACCCATGCCATGCACGTACAGGCGACTGCACCACTAACTGTGAACGCCGTCAGGAAGAGTTCCTGACCACCCACGTCTGGAGTGACACTGATGTATTTCGGCACTAGAGAAGATATCATTGGAGGGGGATGGAAATCTGTAATGGCAAATTTAGGCCCCATGGTGGAGAGGCCGATAAACCAGGAAAATCACAGCTTGATTTACAAAGCAGCAGGGAGCTAGTAAGGAGACTTAAAGAGGAAGATTGAATAGCAGCTACACTAGAGAAGAAGATTGCTTTTGCTGGAGACCCTTTTTGAAACTTCACAGAAACATGACTGAGCTGCCAACCAGATGAGGGACTTCAGGAAGAAGCCACACTAAGATGGGAGGAATTGCAACTCTCCCGAAAGGGAAGGAAGGAAGGAAGGAAGGAAGGAAGGAAGGAA
>PVKU01013686.1:0-27320 GCA_004027475.1 Anoura caudifer
GGTGACACCAGCAAGTACGATACAAGTCCCCATTTCATTCATGTTTTCTAAAATGCGTGCTTCGACCTGGCCATAAAATCACTGCCAAAATGGTTTGTCCGGACACAACCTTTTGTAGGACACCGGACTCACCAGCGGTTTTGAAGGTTTCCAAATATCCCCTTTTGCCCTATCCAAGGAAATTGCACCGAGCAACACAATGTGGAGCATTACTTCGATATTCCATATCATATTCATCAGATGTTTGTGCCTAATCAAGATATATGCTCTACATGCTTAATTGTGCTTCACTTTTCGACTGGAGAAAAAACACGGAAGAAGAATACGCCATAGCAACTTATTCTCCTTCAAAATCTTGTAGTCTATGCTAGGGTACACTCCTTTGCTGCTGGATATTCTGGGCCATAGCTCAGTCTCTCACGTGTTCCTACAAATGGTATTTTGTATTCTTCTACCTAAGAGAGACAATATTTAATATGCAGTGAGACCACATTTCATCCATGGTTTTGAAAAGGAGTCCATCCTCCTGGACTGAAAACCCCTGCCAATACTGTTTGCTCAGATAGAGCATAGGAGGAGACAGTGGATTCACAAGTGTTTTGGAGGGTTTCCAAACATCCTTTTCATCTCATCCAAGGAAAACCCCCTGGGTCAAAGAACGTGCCCCTTTAGTTTGGTATTCACTATGATACTGATAATACCGTTTCATTCCAAATAAAGTGCCATGCTCTACATGCTCGACTTAGTTGTTCTTTGCTTTAGTGCTTCAGGAAACGCACAGGAGGAAACCACACCATAGATCTTCCTCTCCTTCATACATCACATCGTCTATGCCAGTGTTCAGTCATGGGCTGACCTTTAAACAGGTCAGTGTCACATGCTCTCTCACAAGTTCTTCCGAATTGATATTTCAGAATTATCCTTCTGCATAATAGTGACAGTAACTTGACATAAAACAAGACAACACTGCATTCAGTTTCTCTGATATTAGTTCATGGTCCTGGACTGAAAATCACTGCCAAACTGTTGGCAAAGAAACAGGTTTTTAGGACAGTGGTTCCCGAGCGTTTTGGAAGGGTTCAAAACATGCCATTCTTTTTCCTTCCAAGGAAGATGCTCTGGGTAAAGCTAAATGGATTTTGGACATTCACTATGTCATTAACAATACCGTCTGTTCCGGATCAAGTTGTATGCTCTAAATGTTTGTCTTAGCTGTACTTGACTTTTCCCCTGCAGATAATGTGTATTAGAAAACCGCACTGTAGCAGCTCATTCTCCTTCGAAGATCTTATTCTCTGTTGTAGCATTCACTCATCTGCTGACGGATAACCATGTTGGTTCCTCATTCTCTCTCACATGTTCGTCCGAGTTGATTATTTATACCGAGTCTTCGACACAACGGTGGAAAGAGCATGTCTGGTATGACAGCATTTCATTCAACGTCTCAGAAATGAGTTCATTGTCCTGGGGTTAAAAACACTGCAAAACGTGTTTGCTCTGATTGGGTTTCTTAGGCAAGTGTAGATTCACCAGGGTTTTGGAAGCGATCCGGGAATTCTTTTGTGTCTTATCCCAGGAAAGTGCATTGGTTGACAGAAAGAGAATCTCTAACTGGATATTCAAAGTGGCATTCACAAAGCAGCTTCCCAGAAATCGTGAAGTAGACTGTATACCATTGTGTTCCCTGTGTTTCACTTTTCAGCTGGAGACACTGCACAGTAGAAAACGACACTATAGCATCCTATTTTCCTTCAAAGGTCTCCTAGCCCATGCTGGAGATCACACCTTTGCTGATGGATAATCATGTCAATATATCACTCCCTCTCTCTCATGTTCTTCCAAATCTATATTTCAGAAAGATTATTCTGCATAATACTGACTTGAAATATTTTATAAGACAACATTACATTCATGGATCCCAAAACGAACAAAAGGTCCTGGACCTAAAAAAGTGCCCAAACTCTTTGCTCTGAAACAGCATTTTAGGAGACTGTTGATTCAAGAGTGTTTGTGAGCGTTTCCGAACTTAAATATTTGTCTTCTCGAAGGAAAACGCACTGCATAAAAGAACAGAAACCCTTAGTTTGATATCCACTATGACATTAGTAAGACTGTCTGTTCCAAATAAAGTTGTGTGCTCCCCCTGCTTGTCTTAGTTGTGTTTTACTTTTCTGCAGGAAGGAACACATAGGAGAAAACTACACTGCACAGCTTCTTCTCCATCATACATCACATAGGTTATGACAGTGTTCACTCAAGTGTTGATGGATAATTATGTCAGTAACTCAATCTCTCTCATAGGATCTGCAGATTTGGTATTTGGGAATGATTCGTCTACTTCACTGTGACATCACAAGTATGATAGAAGCCCCATTTCATTCATGTTTTCTAAAATGCATGCATCGACCTGGCCATAAAATCACTGCCAAAATGGTTTTTCCAGACACAGCCTTTTTTAGGACAGCTGATTTACCAGTGGTTTGGAAGGTTTCAAAAGATCCCGTTTTGCCCTATCCAAGGAAATTTCACTGAGCAACACAAAGTGCAGCTTTACTTGGATATTCCATATCATATTCATCAGATGTTTGTTCCAAATCAAGATATATGCTCTACATGCTTAATTGTGCTTCACTTTTCCTCTAGAGAAATTACACAGATGAAGAATGCACCATAGCAACTTATCCTCTTCAAAATCTTATAGTCTATGCTAGGGTACACTCTTTTGCTGCTGGATATTCTTGGCAGTAGCTCGGTCTCTCACATGTTTCTCCAAATTGGTGTTTTGGAAAGATTTTTCTACCTAAGTGAGACAATTTTTAATATGCTCTGAAACCATATGCATTAATATTATTGAATGAAAGAAAAAATATAGTTGGTATATGAAAGTCTCTCCAACTCAGCTCTTGATCTTGTAGGCTAGTTGACACCCAGGAGAGATGAAAAATTTTCCAGGGGAAATTTAACCAGGCCTAGGCTTTTGGCTAATGGGCCTCTGAGTTTTCTCTTGCACCATCCTGCCCTCTGCTTATTCTAATGTCAAGAACCAGTCTAGTCTTTTAAAAAGCACAGGTTCTTCTAGATAGAATGACTTGCTTTCTGAATTTCACATTATAAGGTCATATTTAAAAAATCTTTGATCTTTTGTGTTCAAACTGGGAAGAAATAATAAAAAAGACAAGGAAAGATATTTTCAGCACCATGACAAAGCCAAACAGAATGTGCCTTTTCTCTAAGCATTCAAACCAATATGAGAGTATAACTCATTGCAAAAGGGAGCAAAACCAAACTTGATTTTTGAAATGAGCAAAAGATTTGAAGAGAGATTTCACTAGAAGCCACTGTGAAGGTTTCCAAAACAAGAAACAATAGGAGGCACTTGGTTTGTTTCTAAGTTAACAAAAGACCACTGGTAGGTTTTCCCCAGGTGGAGGACAATAAGTGAACTCTTTGTAATCTGATCCCCTTAAGGTGCATACCTAAAAATGAGGCTAACATGGTCACTGTGTTCTTAGCTCACAAGCTTGACCTCAGGCTGGAGTTCAGATTGGTGTTTCACGATATGCCCCACTTATCCTTGTAACTCTTTTTCTAAAGATTTTATTGATTTATTTTTTGAGACAGGGGAAGGGAAGAAAGAAGGGAGAGAAACATCAATATGTGGTTGCCTCTCATGCATCCCCTACTGGAGACTTGGCCCACAACTCAGGCATGTGCCCTAAACTTGGAATGGAACCAGGGACCCTTTGGTTTGCAGGCCTGCACTCAATCTACTGACCTACACACCAGCCAGGGCCATTCTTGTAACTCTTCTACCTCTATTTCTCAGCATCACATTCATGGGAGATCAGCTCTCAGGCATTAAGGGACATTATCTCATTCACATCTAAGGATGCTCTTAGGAAATTGTTTCTAGCATCATCCTCATTGTGCAGGTTGGGAGACTGGGGAGGCCCTGAAAGGCACAAAAGCTTCCTCAGGAGCCTGGTAAGGAAAAGGAGTTCTGAACTCAGCCTTCTCCCCCAAGCCAAGGACCTGATACATTCCTTAGAAGCTGTGGAGAGGACTCTGTTAAGTATCAGTGTACAGATACAGAGATGACATGAGAGAGGAGGGTGAGGACTCAACAGCCCACGGGGGACTTTGGGAGACTCTGATTGGAGGAAAGGACTCAGGTCACACAACTTTGAAGGGGTGAACTCACTTCTTGGTGACAGACCCTCAAGAGAAATTAGAGCTCTGGTAACTAGGCACCCACATTCTAGAGACAACTGCCTATCCAGGTCAGTTGACTGCACACATTCAGGAGACTAGGATGTCTCTGTGTTGTCTCCCACTTTTTTGAAGCTCTAGGCTAAAGAAAGCCCAGAGTGAGAAAAGTTTCTTTTGATTTAAACATTTGTGCAAAAGCCGTCATCATCAACACCTCCCACAACCTTGCAAGATACACCCTCAGGTAACAGTTGGCAACTCAGGGCAGGTCCATCCATTCCAGGCTGTCACTGGGCTCTCACATGGGCTGCATCACACCACTTATCCCTCTTCCTGCATATATGTGTGTGTTGGAGGTTGTGAGGGAATCAGGATGAGGGGTGCTCATTCTGGGTCCAAGATGGTTGTTAGGTGCTAGAAAACTGAAGGGACTGTCATGTTCATTACCCAGGTCATGGCAGGCTAGAAGGGAAGGTGAGTGCTGGGGACCAAGCTCCTCTATTCATTGGGCCCTCAAAGTGTCATTTTATTTCTTCCTGGATTGGAGGTGTTTTCAGGTGCTTCTCAGTGCCTGCCAGGTGTGGGGAGCAGAAATTGTGATGCAGATCTCCCCCAGTGGCAATGCCCAGACAGGCACCTGACAACTCCTAACCCTTTACTGGGCTCTGTCTCTGTGGAAGTCCAAAGAGAACCTGACAGAGGAGTTGGCTGATGGGTTCACTTATGTCATCAACACCTACATCGAACAAGTGCACCAGGCAAGAAACACAGTCCAGTGCCGGTCTAAGGTGAGAGCTGGCCCGCACCCAGGGCCCTGAAATGAATGGGGTGGGATCATGACCTAGATTCAAATCTGGTGCTCAAGGTTTTCACATGCACACTGCCAAATTAATCTTTACCTACAATCCTACTACCAGGTTTCAGATAGGGTAGAAATTCACATTTATTAGAATCATAGAGAAAAAATTTTTGCTGTTCCATTTTACTTGTTTCAATTGTTTAACTACCTGTAACATGTATCTTGTGGAGCAGTCAGCTCTGCTGTCTTTGAACATCTTCAAGTCTACATGTCATGACACATAGAGGGTGGTTTTTGTAAGAAAAACCAACAAACCAACATGGGAGGGATTTACTGTATTTTTGGACTGTAAGACTCACTCTTCCCCCAAATTTGGGAGGAAAATGGGGGTGTATCTTATAGTCCGAATGTAGCTTTATGCTTACATTGGTGAAATATTATGTTATTTATGTTATCAAATATTTTACCACATTTTTTTGCTTCAAAAATTTTTTTCCTATTTTCCTCCTCTAAAACCTAGGTGCATCTTAGGGTCCAAAAAATACAGTACATTTTTGATACATTTGTCTGTAACTTGGCATCTCACAACACTCAAACCATTTTTAGGCAGCCAGGTCAGCAGCTATGGCCCTACACATCTCCATATTGCTCTATTAAGAAGGTAATTTTCCTCAATGATTCAGCCTTTTACTGTTGTTAGAACTTGACATGATGCCATTCTCCTGTGATTTCAGCAGTGTGACCAGGAACATTCTCACTGTGTCCTGATAGACTGTATCCTAGTTTGCTAGGTCTCCATCATACAGAACCACAGATTGTATGGAAGGTTGCTGAGGACTCCTGGCTCAGTACCCAGGTCTGTCTTTGCAGATCCTTGACAATGACATCCTTGAGGTGCTTGTGCACAAAGCCAACTTTAATGTCTAGAAGGTCAAGGTGCAGGTGCACCAGACCAACACCACCATCAAACGATGGTCTCAGGTAAGAGCTGGGCTGAGGATTCTCCACACTCAGGAACCCAAGATGACCTGAGAGGGCCAAGCTCCAATATGGGGATGGTTTCCTCAGGGCCCTCCCAGTGGTCTTTATAAACTGTCCCGCTATCCCATGAACAAGGGAATCTGGACCTTCACTTCTCCCACTAGCTATACAGGATAGGAAAAAGACATTCCTCACATGTTTCTGCAAATATTAGAGAAAAAAATATGTTACACTTCATAGTAGAGCTCAAGAACATTAGCATTTTGCTGTTTTTGTTGTTTTACCTACCAGCCCCAAGTTTCTGGTTGAGGAGTCAGCTCCACCATACTTACAGATCTCCAAATCTTATACATCATCACTCTGGATTAGGAGGTGTTGTACAAAAAATTAAGAGAAAGTCAAATATAGGATTATTTCTCTGCATGTTTCCAGTTCATACACCAGTCCAAACCATTGTAATCTTGTCTATTTAGGATATGTGACCTTACTCATATCCACATTATCTCATAAAGGAGCTAGTTTCCACAGTGTTCAGCCATTCACTGATTTTTTGAAACTTAATTTAATTTTATTGATTATGCTATTACAGTTGTCCCATTCCCCCCTTCATTCCCCTCCACCCTGCATACCCCCTCCCACCCACATTCCCCCCTTTAGCTCATGTTCATGTGTCATAAGTTCTTTAGCTTCTACATTTCCCACATTATTCTTGCCCCCCCTGTCTATTTTCTACCTACCTTCTATGCTGCTTATTCTTTGTAGCTTTTCCCCCTCTCTCCTCCTCCCACTCCCCTGTTGCTAACCCTCCATGTGATCTCCATTTCTGTGGTTCTGTTCATGTTCTATTGTTTGCTTAGTTTGCTTTTGTTTTGGTGTGGTTGTTAATAACTGTGAGTTTGCTGTCTTTTTACTGTTCATATTTTTTATCTTCTTTTTCTTAGATAAGTCCCTTTAACATTTCATATAACAAAAGTTTGTTGATGATGAACTCCTTTAACTTGACCTTATCTGAGAAGCACTTTATCTACCCTTCCATTCTAAATGAAAACTTTGCTGGATAGAGCAATCTTGGGTGTAGGTCCTTGACTTTCATGACTTGGAATACTTCTTTCCAGCCCCTTCTTGCTGGTAAAGGTCTCTTTTGAGAAATCAGCTGACAGTCTGATGGGAACTCCTTTGTAGGTGACTGTGCCCTTATCCCTTGCTGCTTCTAGAATTCTCTCCTTCATTTTAATCTTGGCTAATATAATTATGATGTGCTTTGGTGTGTTCCTCCTTGGGTCCAACTTTTTGGGGACTCTCTGAGCTTCCTGGACTTTCTGGAAGTCTATTTCCTTTGCCAGATTGGGGAAGTTCTCCTTTATTATTTGTTCAAATAAGTTTTCCACTTGTTGCTCTTCCTCTTCCCCTTCTGGTACCCCTATCATTTGGATGTTGGAACATTTAAAGATATCCTGGAAGTTCCTAAGCCTCTCCTCATTTTTTAAAATTCTTGTTTCTTCATTCTTTTCTGTTTGGTTGTTTCTTTCTTCCTTCTGGTCCACTCCATTGATCTGAGTCCCAGTTTTCTTCCTATCATTATTGGTTCCCTGTGCATTTTCCTTCATTTCACTTAGTGTAGCCTTCATTTTTTCATCTAATTTGTGACCAAAATCAACCAATTCTGTGAGCATCCTGATCATCAGTGCTTTGAACTGTGCATCTGATAGTCTGGCTATCTCTTGGTCACTTAGATGAATTGGCTCTGGGGCTTTGATCTGTTCTTCTGCTTGAGCCATTTTTTTGGGGGGGGGTCTGGTCACACCTGTTACATATGAGGGGTGGAGCCTTAGGTGTTCACCAGGGCGGGTCAACCCAGTTGCTGGGTTGTGATGCTGTATGTGGGGGCGGGTTCAGAGAGGGGAAAATGATGCTTGCTCTGCTCTCTGTCATATTTCAGTCTATTCTGCAGCTTCCCACAAGCAAATTGGGCCCTTCTGGTGCTTGTTCCTGGGTGGGTGAGTTCGCGTATGTTCTAGGACCCTGTGGGTCTCTCCAACAAACTCTCCTGTGAGGCTGGGAGTCTCTCCTGGCACCTCAACCCCCACAAGTGTTTTCAGTTGGTGCTTTTAGGCTTTGTTCCAAGCTCTGGGGCCCTGGGTTGCTCAGTCTGTCTCCCTGTTTTTGCCTGGTTTATTTGTGCAAATGTGTGACCAGGGTCAGCCAGCTGCCTCCTGTGCCCCTGGGACCGCCAACCACCGCTTTTTTTCCTGCGGTGAACCCTCTCCATGGGCCACAGACTCTGCTCCTCTTACTGGTCTGGATGAATGGTTGTCAAACTTCCTTACAGTTCAATTTTCTGTCAGCTCTGTGTTTGTTTGTTTGTTTCTAAATCTTTGTTGTCCTCAATTTTGGTTGTGTGAGGAGGCACAGTGTGTCTACCTACACCTCCATCTTGGCTGGCTGATTTTGGATTTTGACATTATTCAGTTCTGCTTCTACTTCTTCAGGGCTGCTAGGAACATCATCACTGTATGCCATTAAGTGTATCAGTTTGCCAGGGCTGCCATAGTGATGATCAGAAGTTGTTTGGATTATTCCTGATGCCCACTGGCCTGATACTGGGTTTGTCCTTGTAGAGTTTCAACAAAGACATTCTGGAGGAGCTTGTCAATGGGTTGAATTACTCTACCTGGCTAGACAAGGGCTGAGTGCATCAGGCCACTGACACCAGCACATGTTACACTGAGATGAGACCTATCTCTGAAGGGTCTCCACCCCCATGACTCTGACATTACATTCTAGTGCCCAGGATCAACTTGATCTGGGGACTGCCCTAGGGACTGCCAATGGTATTCCCCACACTGTCTCACAGTGCCACATACACAGGAATCTGGGCTCCGACTTCTCCCTCCAGCTGCAAGTGAGAGTAGAAAGAAAATAATTGTTGTAATAGGAATATTAGGAAATATGTTTTTGTCATAGTAGACCACAAGCACATTTGTATTTTTTCTTATTCCTTTTCGATTGTTTAGGTTTTTTTAAAGCTACCTTCCCCACTTATCCCATAGAGCAGTGAGGTCAACAGTCACTGAAGACCATCTCCAATAATGGAGGTTGTTTGCCACAGCCATGCAGCCTCTCAGTGCTGGTGGACCTGTGTTATTCACCTCATGTGCAATGTCAGCAGTCCTGCCAGATCAATTAAGTATCCCAGGGAATGCTGCATATTACTGGGGATGCCATAACATAGGACCCCACAGCGTGATTTAAAGAACAGACACTTAATTTTTCACAATTCCAGAGAAGAAGAGTTAAAAGTGAGGGTGTTGGCAGGGCTAGTTCCTTTTGAGGGGTGTCTCCCTTGCTCATATATAGCCATCTCCTAACTCTGTATCATATGAAATCCCTCCTGCACCTCCTTGTCTCCACCCCTCATCCTTTAAGGACACTGGTCATATTGGAGTAAGATGCGCACCATTGAATTCACCTGACCTTAATAACCTGTTTTAGGACATACTCATAGAGGCACATTTTGAAGTTCTAGGGGTTTAAAAGTCATGGAATTTGGGTGACACCCTTAAGACCACACTGTTTACCTATACTTTCCTCAGCTAGAAGGACAGGCACAGGTTACATTTTCAAGTTGCAGCCAGATTCCAAAATGAAAAGTCCGTAGCATGACAGTGCGAACAGAACTTTTCTGATGATGGCTGCTGCCTTGCACTCAGCCTGGCCCAAGTGTTTATCATTCCTTTAAGTTTAGAGCAATGCTTGAAAACAGAGGCCACTGCACTGAAAAACAAATAAAAATTTAATAATAATTAACCAATCTGATCTCAATATGTTCAAGGAATCCCAGTGTTCCTTGGTTTTCATTTTTCTCCAGCATACTTTGACTTACCTGTCAGCTTGTCTCCATCCACAGGGATTGGATCTACCTGAGTCATTTGTTCAGACTTCTGCCTGGTGTTCAGATTTCTCCAGTCAGGAGTCACCAGGAATTTGCCCCTGTGCTATTTCTGCATCTCAAAATAAATTTTAATGTAAAAGAAAGCAAAATAAGTGCCATTTTGGAAGTCACTGGTTTTTATAGGCTGTGTCTATCCATCTTGTACACACTTCCCAGATAGGCAAGGACAGTATTCCCAAACCATTTCTATCCATGTCAGGAACAGGTAAGTCCCAGGTAGCTAAGAAGAAATGCCATGTATCCCTAGCTTTGTACAGTTCTCAGTTCTAACCTGGGTGACCTTGGAGAGCCATTTAGCATCCCCAAGCCTGTGTGATATCATCTCTATAATAATGGTACTGTTTGATGTTTTGTGGGTACAAAGTTCTTCGTAAGACTGTTAGTATGGAGAGTTTGTTATTCTTCATCTTAAAAAAAATGCCTGGAAAGGAAAAATTGTACCAATACTCCCATACACCAAAAATTGATGGTACTTTTAAAATCTATTGATGAAACCCTATTTAGCATGGGCACTCCTGACCCTTCTGATAGGCTGGGAGTTTTGAATGAGCTGGAGACCTCAGTCCTCCTGGTGATTCATGGTGATACCACTGACTGTCTATCAGTGATCCCCCACAGAATGCAGCAGAATTCATCCTTAATTTACATGAAGCCAGCAGAGTGCTGGCCCTCTGGGAAGGAACACTGAAGAAGGTAGCAGTGTTTGTGGCTCCAGCTATTCTGGGTGTAAACATCTCCCATCCCTCTACCTTCAGGACTCCACACCTGGCCTTCTGCAGATCTCAAATGCTCCTGGATGATCTGCTTACTTGGTGAGCATGTGCCCCCTTTTCAGCATAGCTGTGATTCTGTCCATTGCTACCAGTGTGTCATAAAAATGTCACCACATCTCCCTAAGCCTCAGTTAGTTCCTTTGAAATGGGGGATGACCAAGGACAAACCTCATAATGTTCTCAAAGGGATTACTGTGGGGTCACTCCAGGCAGGTCTTAGTTGGCACCTGGCTCTGCATACAGGGCTTCTGGACCTGTTGTAGCACTTCATGGCAGTTATTATTTTTTTTCTTTCCACCATGGAAATTCACCTCTCTCACATATCATGTCCTGTGGCATTTCTCAGTGTGGAAAGGCAAGTGGAAAACAACCTGTCAAGAAGTTGGGGAAAGTAATTCATTGATCTTTGCTTATCTTTGGTATGTCCATATTTGAATTTTCTGGAGATAGCAGGGGTCCCCAG
The DNA here is from genome assembly GCA_004027475.1 of Anoura caudifer. Taxonomy (NCBI): domain Eukaryota; kingdom Metazoa; phylum Chordata; class Mammalia; order Chiroptera; family Phyllostomidae; genus Anoura; species Anoura caudifer. The sequence goes on from PVKU01013686.1 coordinate 11,178, forward strand.
GCCTACTCAGATATCTAGGATGGTTCTGGTTGGACTTCATTTATTTGACAATGTGTGTGAAGCACCTACCACAAGTAGGCCCATCTACAGACAGTCAGCATAACTCAGTGAATGAAGCAGACACAATCCCAGGGACTCAGTTCTACTCAGTGAATCAGTCAATCACAATAGATATCTTTTTCAGGTCCTATTCTCTATCCATTAGATTGGAGACAATCAAGATCTTCTCAATACTTGAAGGCCTACTTGCTAATAATGACAATAGACACTCACCAATGTATCAAATAAAAAGGTGTGTTGTGTTTGTGTTCAGAAGGAAGACATCCTGTGTAGAGAGCACACTGGCTATGGCAGGGAGGGTCTGGCACCAAGGAGATCTTACAGATTTGATTCCCAAGGGAGTCCTGAGCTCTGGTGGCTTCCATCCCAAGAGTAGAGAACAGAGAGAATTATGGATGGAACCCCTGGACTCACAGAATCAGAAAGAGGCTGGGATGCATTTTGCCTAGGGTCCCTAACCCACCATAGTTCACTCTGGCTCAGCCTACCCCTCTCCAGAGTCAACTCTCCTCACCACCATCCCCAGGCTCCACATAGGAGTTGTGGTCAGAGCCTGTTCACTGATATACCTAAAACCTCAGTGTAGATGAGCAGGTGTATGAAGGGTTGGGGTAGGCAGTGGATAGGACCTTGAGAAGAAATGTCATTGGAAATAAAAGAGTCACAGGGTCTCCATGCTAAACCCACTGCATTGCCCATCCTGTTCCTTCCAGGACAGATACATAGGGGTCAGGGATGGCATTGGACTGTCCCCTGGTTAGGCATGGGCATGCATAGAACCCTATCCCAAAAAAGGTTGCCTTGGGAGGACAACATAGAAGGAGAATTCCAGACTCTGATTCTGCTGCCCATCTGCATCTCCCCAGGGCCATTGCTTCTACAGGGGGAACCTGGCTGGACCAGGTGCAGGGGTTCAGCCAGCCCCTATGTTTCCCTTTGTTCTATCTAAAGCAGGCCTTGGTGCAGGTCAACTTCCCTGCTTCACTGCAGCTGGGCCAGGCCCACCTTCTTTGGGTCAATCTGGAATATCCAGAGCCCAAGGATGCAACACCAGAAGGTGAGGGATATTCAGTCTGGAAAGATGATCTGGGAAGGGGAGGTTCATGGGCAGGAGTTCCCTTAAAGACATCAGCAACATTCCTGTCTCTGGCAAGGCAAGGAAAAATCAGGTCATGTGTGTGAATCTGTTTTTTTCTCCTGCTCCTCCAGATCTACTTCTAGAGTTCAAGAGCAATGCACATCCACAGGAAGCATATGCTGATTAGCTAGCATCTACTCCAGTGAGACATCTCACCCTGGACTGGCCTGGCCTGATGCCATGCCTGAGACCAGAATGAAGGCATCTGTTGTTCTTTTTTTTTTCTTGCCCTCTTAGAAGGTCTAAGCTTTATGCTAAATAAATAAGAGGAATGTACCCCAACAATAGATTTATAATAGTAAAAATGATAATTTTCAACAATACCAGTTTGTTTATGTAAAATGTATTTTGTGAAATAAAATACTGTAAAAGAAATAGAAATAAAGTTAATTAAAAAGATGTGTGGATAATATATACTCATATACATATACACAGTATATTTAAATACATATCTATATCTATCTATTTATATGATGGATTTTAAGAACTGCTCACTATACCATATATTTTTTTAAATAACTTCTAAAACAGATTTAAATTTTATACTTAAACAAATATAAAGTGATGCAATGATGAAATCAATTTGGAAATGTATGCACCAAGAAGTTACCAGTAGTAAATGTAGAAAATGGAACCAATGGAAGTGACTGCTCCTTCCCTTTTTGCTAAGCAACTTTTCTGGTTTTTGTATAAGGATCATATATTTGCAATAACACATTTTAATACTAAATATTTCTATGTATGACACTGAAGTGTTTTTACATTCAATAATGTGACCATTATCAATAATATCATTCTAAACTTTCCCTAGCACCGTTTTATAGCTTGAAACAGTCACATAAGATGCAAAATTACTTAATCGGCTACATTTTACTTCACTCACCATTTAGTTCAATTTGCTATTTGAGCAGCAATAACCGCTCTGATTATCTATTACCAATATTTAAAATCACTGGGGATAAAGACTGCATTTCTTTGGATGTCACTAAAATCATGCAAAAGAACTCGCTCCACCAAACACTCATTCTCCTTCTTTACTGAGCCAAGAATTTAACATAACAGTCCAATTCAATTTAGGAATAGGCAATGATTGTTTTGTGGAACTGGTCTGGGATTGGAGTGGGTATGCCTTAGGCCAGACTTTAGTGTGTGGGTTCTTCCCTTTGTATAGAAATGATTTCATAACAATGTCCAGGTGACTTTGAGAGTATGTTCATTACAGCTGAGAACAGTGAAACAAAGGAAGAAGCAGTTAGGGTAGAGGAAGCAACAGGAGAGAGCATATGCAGTGCTCTGCTTTGGTTCCCTAGAAACTTTATAGAAAAGAAGTGAGCCAAGGCAGGGCTGCCTTTAGCTCACTGGCAAGTCAGAGACAGGATCAGAGGTAGGCCCAGGACCAGCTACCACTGTCAGATGCTCCCCTGGTTGCAAGCCTCACAGGGACCCTTACAGTTTAGGAAGAAGTAAAAGTTTCAGGCCCAAGAAGAGACATGGCAGTGCTTTAGAGTGAGCCCATACTGGCTCTTTGTCTTGAGGGTTTTCATCAGTGTTCTCCCTGTTAAAATTTTGTGGGAGGGTTTCAGTAGAATAAAACTTACAGATGTGTTTTTCATAAGCTGATGCATTAAAAGGATCTTATAGGGAACTTTGGGGTTATTCTCTGGTCTGCTTTAGGGTTTCACTTTACCTTGGGTCTGTCTGGCTTTAATCAGGTGCTTGTTATTTGTTCCCCTGACTTTATTTGTCCTTGGGTTTAGGTGGTACAAATGGCATCAATTTGTTCTCTCTTTCTCTCTCTTCCTGCCCAGGGGGATTTAAGCCATGTGCTCTCTGTTTAGTGAGGAGAGGTATAAACCATTTGCTCTCAAGCATCCTTGGATAGGGAAGATAAGGCTTTATGATTCACTAGCTGGCTATAACTTTTTGAAATTGTTTGGCCTTATTTAATTTTCTTGTCTCTGTTTCTCCATTCTACTTGCCCAGAAATTTTCCTAGCTTCTCACTATCCTGTCTCAGTTCCTCAAAACAAATTTGTACTGAAGCAACATATTCATTTCTAGCCCTATGCATAGGGCCATAGTTCATTGACACAACTGGAACAATCTATAATTAAATTGAAGTCCAACCCATCAAAAATTATGAGCTAATAAATAATACTTGAATGCAATCTGTAGGCAAGTGTTTGAAAACAAACTGTGCTGTGGAAAAGGATGTCACATCAGATAAAAGCATAAAGTCGTGGCTGCCACGCAAGGGCTGTCACTCTCTCATCTGTACTCTTGCTCTGAGGGGAGACTTATTTTCTATCTTCTGATTCTTATCTGCTTTGAATGAAAACCAGCTAGCTTGTCTATAAACCAAGTCAACACTGCCCAGGTATCCAAGATGAAAACCTAATTATCTACATGGACTTAATTTTAAATTTTACTTAATTTCACTTAGTAAAAACAATTTCAAGTTGTATGTGGTGAATGGTAACCATATTGGACAGAGTAGTTCCAGATAGTAGCCACCAGATTTGAAATCTGCATTGCTCACTTACAGGATACCTCTTCTCCACCACTAGGTCCATATAGAAGAAATCACAGTGCCTCCAATGTTTACAGTATCAAAAGGAAGATCCTGATCAGACACTTTCCACCTGCCATTCCATGACCTCCACCTTGTGGGTAGAGGCAGGCTCTTTCAGTAGCAGTTTAATGCTAAACTTCCCTTTTTCCCAGGCAGTTAGGAGAGTTCAGGCCAATGGCTCATGAAAGCCTCAAAGTTACTTTCTGAGGCAATATTTTCTTCTCTGATAAAAAGAACAGCAGTGAAGAGAAGACTTTTTTCTCTTTTTATGCTGGGAGCTATTGTCACCTTCTGGTTGATAACAGTCATCTTGTCACCATGAGGAAACAGTGAAGAAGAAGCTTACTTTAACATCATTGAGTAGCTGAATTTTATACCATAACCACCTACATGCGGATTTGTTATTTTGTGAGAAAAACCAATGCCTATTTTTTAAGTCATGTTTCATCAGTATTCTGTTGCTTACAATCCTCAGCACCCATGCTGCATGAGATTCTTGAACTTCTGATGGTGGTCAAGGTTATATCATTTCATGGTGTTTCAAGAAATGTGTAAATGTCGGAGTAGGCAGGAGGGCACAGGAAAGATGGGAGTTGCTTGAAAGAAGTATCAACTCTCTTCCAACTGTTCCTGTGAGGAACTATGGAACACAATGCATGACACAGCTCTCAGCTGGGATGAAAGAGTATGAAGCCAATGAATATCTCAAAGTGTTACCAGACAAAAGCAGTGAAGGAGGTGTAAGATAGGAAAACTAAGCCAGTCAGATGATGGAGGGCCTGAAGGAACACACAAAAGGTTTTGGACTTGGTTCTAAAGGCATTAAGAAACCATTGTAAGTTTTAAGTAAATGATAAGATCATATTTATATTTTCAAAAGATCAATCAGGCATCAGGTAGGGTAGAGAATGGTTTGAAATGGGACAAAACTAGAGGTTGAGAGATCAGAGAGAGCACATCCTATCAAGAGGCCATGATGTCAACATGGTTTAATACTATGAGTGCTTACTTGGATCAGTTGAAATTGCAATCATTTGGTCAGGATGTGAATTTTGAATACACATGACAGCAAAGGATCTTCATGGAACTTGCCAGGTTAATTTCAGCAGTTATAAGATAGTAGCAAAATACACCATATCTTTTCGCAGACTGCCCCCCTACCAGGAGACTCCTGAAACCAAAAAGAACTTGTCAAATATCAAGATTTACTAAAGTGTTAAGGAATTGGGTGTGAAGTCAGCTTAGAAATAGAAAACATAGATCAGTTTCACATAACAAGTACCAGAAATGAACTCACTCATATCTAGAAAGCTGGTGTATAATGTAAAGAAAAGAAAAGTATAAATCAAGAAGGAGGGTGGACACAACTAGTAAGACATAAGGAAAAGAGTGAAATAAGATTCAAATCTCACAGCTATTATGAAAATTAGTGCCCTGTGGATCAAGGATTAAATGTGTAAAGCAAATATGTTAGTGTTTTCAAAGAGGCTATAGCATAGTGTTCTCAAAATAATGTAAGAGTTATTTAAACAAAACCCAAAACAACTGCTACATTTTACCAATTCAAAATGTCAATTTCTCTTGCTGAAAGGACATTGTGAAGATATGAAAGGAAGCTCTTTCTGGCACACAGAGCCAGAGCAGATTTAGTATGTTGCACTTTTTCTGTGCACATATTTCTTTATTTCTGTTATATCCTTAAATGTTATTTTTTATATTTACATCATAAAAATGATCATCTAATAACTACATGATATATATCCCATAACTGTCATTGGTACATATGACTGATTTCCTAGTCAACATATTTCCATTTACCCTTAGTGTTTTCTGAAATTTTCATCAGCTTAATGTCTGTGACACATTTAAATTATGTCCTCTAAATTTATTTGTGTTAAATCCAGTTATTAATATTTATGCTATTGCAGCCTTCCCAATTTTTCCCACCTTTTCCCCTCTACCCCACAACTCCCTGCCTCCATAGTCACTCCTCACACTGTTGCTTATGTTTATGGGATCTTCATATATGTCCTTTGACTAACCTTCACATTCTTTCAAACAATCCCCACCTGCCTCCTCCTGTCTTACAGCTGTCAATCCATTTCATGATTCAATGCCTCTGTTCCTATTTTCTTCATTAGTTTATTCTGTTCATTAGATAACTATTTTAAGTGAGATCATCTGGTGTTTTTCTTTCACTGACTGGCTTATTTCACTTAGCATAATAGTCTCCATTACCATCCACATGCTGTTGCAAAAGGTAAGGATTTTTTCTTTTTGTTTCATCATATTCCATTGCATAAATGTACCACAATTTTTTAATCCACTCATCTATTGATGTGACTAAGAAGTTGTTGCCAAATCTTGACAATTGCAAATAGCACTGCTATGAACATAGGTGTGTGTAAGTTCTTTTGAATAGATGGTTTCAATTTCTTAGCATATATTACCTAAAGGGGAATATCTGGGTCAAAAAGCAGTCACATCTTTAGTTTTTTGAGGAAAGACCATGCAGTTTTCCACACTGACTGCACCAGTCTGCATTCCTACCAAGAGTACACTAGGGTTTCCTTTTCTCCACATCCTCACCAGCACTAGTCTGTTTATTTACTAATGATAGACTCTGTGGTAGGTGACAGGTGATATCCCATTATGGCTTTAATTTGCAACTCTCTGATGCCTGGTGATGTTGGGCATTTTATTATATGTCTATGGGCCATTTCTATCATCCATTAGTATGTCCCTCCCATAGTGAAAATGTCTTAGTATTTCCTTTCAAAGCAAGAAAAACCAACACTAAAAGAATCTCCAATGTGTTTCACCAGGAACCAAATGAGAAAAGAGGAATGTGTCAGCAGAGATAAACTCTGATATGCTGAGGAATTTAAAACACAGTTGTGAAGGGCAATTAGATTTGTTAGAACTCTCAGTCTGGTAGTCCATCCTGGCAAGTGGTTTATTGAGGGTTCATTTGTGTCCCGAACATGTGAGAGCTTAAGCAGCTCCTTCGGGTGGCGCAGGAACCCAGAAAACTTTAGTAACATTTTTGTTCCAGAAAAAAATACATTCCATTTTTTATCATTTTGTTATTTTTTAAACATTGGCTCAGTCTTATCATCTCCAGTAGGCAATATTTAAGCACCAGTCAAACCAAGAGAGCGGAGAGTGCCCAAGGTCCAGTAAAGGAAAACAATTAGGCCCCCAAATCTGGCAGCGACCTCTGTAAAAATCAAGATCCTAGGAAAGAATTTACTGCTAAGGACGGCACATGCTTGTGGCCTCAACTCCCTTTTTCAAGCTAAGGCTTAGTAAAAAAGAATGTCATGTGTGCTGTGTAGGGAACTATTGTGCCTGCTAAGGGGTCGAGAGTAAGGATCTGACATTGTGAAAATGATGTATGGGCCTGGTCCTCGGCCTCAGGGCATTAATGTCCTTGCATTGCTCTGCCTGCCTTGTTATCAGACCGTTCCCAAGGGAAGTTCAAAGGAATACCAAGAGTCATGTTTTCATAAACTATGTATCTATCAGGATGATTAACGTTACCCAGTATCCCCTGCGGTTATGCCTGCAGGAGCTTTTTATCTTGTGCTATTTTTAGACTTTTCTAGTTGCCTTTATATATGACTGTACTCGTTAATAAATTCGCCTTTTGCCAGCAGAGCAACTGGTCGCTTCCTTTCAGTCCGTCACTGCGCGTCACGAGCCCCTTGTCACGCTGGCCATGGCAGTGCTGCATGGTCCACAACAATGTGGACAGCTGGTTGAGCAAGGAGGTGGTGGAACTCTGCAGGAGACCAGTCTTCAGCAGTAATCAAATAACCAGGTCCCTGCTAGTGATGGACAGCTCCTTAAGCAAGTTCCCACTAGTGGGTTCAGCACCTGGCGTCAGGTACTAACAGGTGACCAGGATGTCCATGTAGGACAAGAAAAATACCGTGAGGGTGAACCACAAAAAATGGCCTCCCCCAGCCTTTGCTGGAGGCTAGGATCTCTCCAGCCTGCACTGAGTCTACCAATGCTGCCTGGACCAGAGAAGGGGCCTCCCACAACTGCAGTGCTCTCCCCTGAGAAGCTCCCCCACTAGCCTCCAGGTTCCAGGGGGACTCCATGGGTCACTGTTTGCTGCAGCACACCCTACCTCTCTGATGCCCCTTGCATACTCCACCACACTTTCTGATGACCACTGACAGGTCATGACTCTGCCTCAAAGCCCCAATATGTTCTTATTTCTAATCAGCACTTACTAACCTGTAGCAAGTGCACAAGTCTGTTTGTACATTCATAGCATCTTGCAACCCTTTTCCCACAGAGTCTGAACACAAAACATATCTTATGAATGAATAAATTATCAGAACAGTGATTCTTTAATGCAATATTTACTAAAGGGGATTTTGTAGGCTATTGAATTTATACCCTGTTTGTAACCTCACTTCTGGGACTAGCTGGAATCCTAGCCTGTTACATGATTTTTCAAATGCTTACATATTTAATGAAATTTTTATATATGCATCTGATGATGAGGTGATAACTCTTCTATCATTTCACCTTTGATCATTATTTTATAACAAGAAGGTATTTTTGAAGTAAGCTAGTCAATCAAGTCCTGTTACATTGCTAAAAGTCTGATGGAAGAAATTCAGAGTGTTTAAAGACCTGCTTAGACCTACTAACATATGACAAGAGGGTGACGATAAGCTTGCATCTCAGAATTGCCAGGGAGGTCATGTCACTGCTCCACGCTGTCTCTCCATCTGGAAGCACCAGCTTTTCATCACACCCCACCAAAGGTCCATGTGTTCCTTCCACAGAGTGAAGATCATTGTTAGGTTGCAGTAAATTGCTGAGGTACCCACATAGGAAGAAGACCAGATTCTGAAAGAAGGCATGTAACCTGCACTGAAATTGCCAAAATAAGGTCAGAACCATTTGTACACATTGAAAGGTCACACACACACTCACACCCCAGACCAATATTTAGCCACTAAAGTTTTGCCATCAAGGAACTTTCCATTATTGGAAGCCTCATGTTCTAGCAACAAAAGATTTTTTCTCTGCATATCCTTGGAAGTAGTTACAATAGTAGGACCAACTACAGGGAGCATCAGGCCCATTAGACAGTTCCACAGAGAGCTTTGAAAACAGGTGACAGAGTGGTTGGCACATTTACTACAGCAGGAGTGGCACCCAGACCCATTCATCACTGGGTATGTCACTGAAATTCAGCAGCTATCACAGTCTCCTTCCCAATCTCTCAAATGCTCTTTGAACCTGTGGGCAGATTCCATGCTCAAAAGACAAAAACATGGCCTGGAGGGAGCAGGGTCAGACCTGGTGAGACCAACTCAGTGTGACCATGGGTATGAAGAACTGGTGCCATAGAATAGAGACATGGGCAAAATTGTGTCTTACTTCTTCAAGTTAGTTATAATACTTGTCAACTTCTTTTAAAATTGTGGTTAGTATCATGATTAGGATTTTATTAGATTTACAGGTATATTTTGGGGAAATTACCATGGTTAGGATATTGAGTTTTCTGCCCATCAATATTATATTTTCTTGTTAACACATCTACAATAATTTTCAAAAATAATAGTTTTTGTCAATACCAATATGACACATCTTTAGTTAGATTTATTTCTAGGTACCATGAAGTTTGGTTGTACTTTGAGTGAGATATTTAAGAGATAACAATCCTTATAGGCTTCTGTACATAAATAACATAATTTATTATCTTTTTTATGACTATGCTGAAGAACCCATTTGTGACAGTAGTTTGTCTATACATTCTCTTGGAGAGTTTATATGGATAATTTATATCACCTGTTAATAAAAATAATTTTGTTTCTTCTTCAGCACCAATATTTCTTTCCTTTTCTTGTTGTATAGTGTTGGTTAGAATTTTTACCTTGTTGCAGTTATGCATGCTGTGCCCCAGAGTTTTGGGGTTTTTGTGTGTTCATTTTCATTTGTTTCCAGATAATTTTGTATTTCTTACTTGATTGCATTATTAACCCATTCATTATTTAATAACATATTACTCAGTCTCCATGTATTTGAATGTTTTTGAGTTTTTCCTTGAGGTTGGTTTCTAGTTTCAAACCCTTGTGATTCACAAAGCTGCTTGATATGATTTCAAATTTCTAGAATTTGTCAAGGTTTGTTTTGTGTCTTACCATGTGGTCTACCTTTGAAAATGTGCCACATACATTTGAAAAGAATGTACATTTTGCTTCTTTGGAGTGAAATCTGATATGTATATATAATCAAATAAGTCCATTTGATCTAAAGTGTAGTTCAATGCCACAATATCTTTATTGATTCCTTGTTTAGAAGATCTATCCATTGTTCACAGTGGAGTGTTAAAAGCCCTGTAATGACTATTGCTGTTGATATCTTGTTTGAACTCCTCCAAGATTATCTTTATATATTGAACTACTTCTATGTTAGGTGCATATATGTTTATAAGGATTATATCCTCTTGGTGGAGTACTCCCTTAAGTATTATATAATGACCTTATTTTTCTCTTATTATGGCCTTTGTTTGAAGCCTAATTTGTCTGTTGTAAGTATTACTATCTCAGTTTTTTTCTTAATGTCTGCATGGAATATTTTTTTCCATCCCTTCACTTTCACCCTGTGTACATCTTTTGTTCTGAGGTGGATCTCTTGTAGACAGCATATATGTGGATGGAGTTTTCTTATCCACTCACCTCCCCTATGCCTTTTCATAGCAGAAATTAATCCATTTCCCTTTAAGGCTATTATTGATAAATACTTTTTCATTACCATTTTCCCCTTGGTACTTGTTCCTCTGTCTCTCTGTCTCTCTGTCTCCCTTTCTGTTTGTGTTTCTCTTCTTCTTAAAGCAAACCCTTTAGCATCTCTTGCAATACTTATATCATGGAATATACACTTTTAGCCTTTCTTTTTTGTTGTTTAGGAAGCAGATTATTTTGCCATCCTTTTTAAGTGAGAGCCTTATTGGTAGAGTAGTCATTGTTGCAGGTCTTTTCTTTTCATTGCCAGCCATATTTTGTGCCATTCCCTCTGCCTTGTGGTGTCTCCCTTCAGAAATCAGCTGAGAACCTTATCAGAGCTCCCTTGTATGTTACTAGTTGTTTCTCCTTTGCTGCCTTCAAGATTCTCCCTTTGTCTTTAAATTTCACCATTTTGACTATGATATGTCTGGAGTAGGCCTCTTTGGGTTCACCTTAACTGGGACATTTTGTGCTTCCTGGACTTGTGTGACATATTCCCTCACCAAGTTAGGGAAGCTTTCTGCCATTCCTTTTTCAAACAGGTTTTCTCTCCCTTGTTCTTTTTCTTCTCCTTTTGGTATCCATATGATACAAATATTATGTTTCATATTGTTCTGTACCTCCCTTAAACTGTCTGAAAGACTCATTCTGAGTCTTTTTGTTTTGTTTTGTTTTATCTCTGCATGTTTGTTTCTTCCTTGTACTCCAACTTGCTGATTATATCCTCTGCTTTATCTACCCTGCTTGAATTCCTTCTAGTGTATTCTTTACTTCAGATATTGTATTCTTCATTTACCCCTTGCTCTTATTCATAGATTCTGTCCTTTTTCATGCTGATGTAATTCCCAGTAAGTCCTTGTAGCTTCCATAGAGTTCCTTGTAGATCTCACTGAGCTTCTTGAGCATCTTCATAACCATTATTTTGAACTCTGTATCTGATAGATTGCTTGCCTCAATTTCATTTAGCACTTTTTCTGGGAATTCCTCCTTTCCTTTCAGGTTGGGGTTGTTTCTTTTACTCCCCAGCTTTGGTGACTCTTTTTGTTCTTTTCTGTGTATTAGATTCATCTGCTTTGACTGCCCATCTTCATACATGAACTTTGGTGGTAGGACATGTGGGACTCAGTGGTGCTGTCTCCTTGATCTCCTGATTTAGATGTTCTTGGATGGCCTTTATGCCCTTTACATGGGCTCTCTTGTTGTAATTAAGTTTTGGTTGTTGTTCAGTCACTTTTGGAGGTTTCTTCCCTATGGCTGGTTGACTAGGAGTCACACTGCCCTGCATGTCTTGTATGCTGTTGAACAAATTCTGCCAGAACAAAACAAAACAAAAAACAGGAAACATAACCCACACCTGCAAAAATAACCCCTGCACATAGTCGTACTATCAACAACAAGTGAGCAACTATTAATAAATTGGAAATGATTTAAGACTTTTATAAAAAAGAAAAAATGAATATGAGATGACTAATAGAAATAAAATGATTATGAAAGAGTAGAGGGAGGAGATATAAGGGTAGGGGATAGAAATAAGGTTAAGAAAGAAAGTAAACATTTACACCATTAATAAAAATGGAAGAGAAGAAAGCGACATGGCATAAGAAAAGGGAGTATAATGTGAGTTTAAAAAATTAGAAAATAGTGAGAAATGGGAACAAAATTGAAGAAAACATCTGCCATAGGAGTATCAACAATAGATAAGCAACAATTAACACTGGTGGAATGGGTTAAGAAGAAAAAAAGAAAGAAAAATTATTATGGTCTGTATAAAGAAGGCAAATTGATTTTGAGAGAATACAGAGAGAGGAAATATTAAGGGTGAGGAATAAAAACCAGGCTAAGAGAGGAGAAAAATGGATTTAAAATAAAAAAAAAACAAAGGGCAGGAGGAAGGCAAAATGGAGTAGGAGAGGGGAACAGCAAAATATGAAATTTGAAATACAAAAATAGTGAACTTCTCAGAATAAAATTGAAGAAAAGCAGCAACCACTACCATATCAACAAAGCATGAGCAAAGATTAATGAAGGTATAGAGTGAATAAGGATATTATAATCAATGGAAAAAGGTTATGAGATGACTAATGTCATGAAAAATGGTTTTGAGGGCCTGGAGAGAGGAGAAGTAGTAAGAGTGTGGAATAGAAACAAGTGATAAAAAGAGAAAAAAATAAAATTTAAGACAAAAATGAGAAGAGGAAGGAAGAAGGTAAACTGGAATATGAGAATGGAAATGTTAAATATTAGCTCTGAAATACACTAAAATGAAAACATAGTGAACTAATAGGAATTAACTTGAAGAAAAAAAAAAGGTTAAAAAGCTATGAAGGAGGAAAAAATGAATGAAATAATGAAGAAGACCATGGGAGAATTTGTTTTAGCAGAGTCTAGTGTTTGCCACTGTCTTGTGTCCTAGTCTAGCCCTAGCCACACTTCAGCATTCTGCAGCATTACACTTTCTCTTCTTCCAGTGCAGCTGAACTCAGTGGGAGCAAACTGAACTCTGCTTTCTTTGTTGGCAGAACAATTTCTATATTGCTGTATGTGCACACATGCAATATAGGGTCCCTGCCCAGTCTTGCCTCAGCTCCTCTTTTAAAAGAGTCTCTGTGTGCCTCAGCCTGCCCACCCTCTGCACTGCAGCACCTGGGAAGGTTCTTTGCCCATTCAACCTCTCCAAAAAGCACAAAATCTCTCTTGGTCAGGGCTGTCCATAGCCTGCCAGTGGCTCTGATGGTTTCAAGAGGTAGAGTTTCTCTCTGGAACTCTCCTGGTTGGTGCTGCAGCTATGGATATGCTGCTCACTGTGTGTGTAGCCTAAATCTCCCAGACTGCCTATCTTTCCAAGTGTCTCCCAATTAGGGTTGGTGGTTTCCCTGCGTGGGACCAGAATCTCACTCTAGGAGGGGAGGTAAATACTAAGCTGCATTTTCTGTCTGTTCTGTCCTGTGCTTCAGGTATGTGGCACAGAGCATTTCCCCTCAACTTACAAAAATCTCTTACTGGTGGTGCAAAGCATCCTCTGTACCCACAGGCTTCAAAAATTCATGTCAGCTGAGATTCCATTGATTGTTCAGGTCACTTGTCAGATGATCAGCTGAAAATCCACACTGGTCGCACAGGCAGGTGGGCTCAGTTTCCTCCTACTCAGCCACCATCTTCTGAATCCTTCTATTGTTCTATATTCTATTTGTAATTTTGATGTGGTTGTGTGAGGAAATGAGCCAATGTTTACCTATGCTGTCATCTTGACTGGAAGTATTCATGATTGTGTAAACTCTGTTTATTTAATAAATAAAACTGTTATTTATTAAACAAATAAGTGTATAATTTCCAACCATGATAAGTGCTAAAGAGAAAATGGTGTGATAGAAGGAAGAGCAATGGAGATAGCTACTCATGTTATTCTTGAGAATAGTTAGAGAAGGGCTCTCTCAGTAAAGGATCACACAGAAGTTTTTTGCATCCCTAGAGAAGTTCACATAGAGCTCCTCCAGCTGAGCATGAGGTCTGGGGTCAGGGCCCTGAGGCCTGGGCTAGTGGAAGTTTGCCAGTGGGAGGGAGGGTCAATGGTGTCATTTACAGGCCTTAAGCATAGGGCCAATTTGGAAACATACACACACACACACACACACACACACAATCTAGTGTGACTAGAATGTCTTGAATTAGTCATGAGATTCCAGAAGGAGAGAGAGGTAAGATCCTGCAGTGACCTAATTATGAAATGAAAAGTTTTGGTTTTATTTTAATTAGAGTTGGCAACTTTTGAAAGGTTTTAAGAACTGCAATGCCAATTTGTATGGCATTGCCAAATTGAAGTCATATGATTTTATTCCAAAAGACCAATTTCAATGTTTAGGGATAAAGGGAATCATGTGTGCAACTCACTGTCAAAATTTTTGAGACAATGGTATGTTTACATAGCCTTAGACTATCTCCCCACAAGATACTTTAAATTACAGAAGGAAAAATAGTAATTTAAAATTAGGAAACCTGATAGACACCACTTTATGCAGGTGATCAAGGTTAAGCTCATCAGTAAAGGGTCAGGTTTACTGATCCTTTTATGATGCACTGAGGACACAGCAGCACTGAATTCCTTCCAAAACTGGATATTCAGAACCTAATCATAAAGACATCAGACAAATCCAAATAGTGGGACATTTCACAAGAGAACTGACTGGCCTGTGCTCTTTAAAAATTTTAAGGTCATGAAAAGATGAGAAAAGGCTGAGGAATGTATCTCTGGTCTCCTCCAGACTGAAAGAGACCAGAGACACATATCTGAATGCAATTTGTGTTCCAGAAACAGAAATGTGTGTGTATGCACCCACACTCACACACACACACATATATATTTTGGCATGAAGAATATTATCAAGACAATTGATGAGACTTGAATGTCTGTCAGTTAGGAAGTCTGAAGATTAGAAAGGAAGGGTGGAAAGAAAAGAAATCAGAGGGAAGGAAGGGAGAGTAGGTGGGAGGATCATTATACACCAGGGAGAGAATACTGGTTTGGGTATTTTCTCAAAAGGATGGTATTACTGAGGATGAAGCTCTAAGTGGTCCTCAGTTTCCTTGTCTCTTTCATGGGGATTATCAAGGCAAACCAAAATGAATTATAATTTCCTTGTTTATAAATATATATTGAATCAGATAATCTATGCCAATGTACTTTAGAAAACATTCTGAGTCCTTTTTGATGTGGCTTGGTTGAGCTCTGTCCCACAATGGGAAATGTCACTGGTTTGATCCACAGTCAGGGCACATGCCTGGGTTTCAGGTTTGGTCCCCCTCAGGATATGTACAATAGGCAACCAATTGATGTTTCTCTGTCACATTAATGATGTTTTTCTCCCTCTCTTCTCCTTTATCTAAAAATAAAATACGTAGTCCGGTCAAGATGGAGGCGTAGGCAGACGCACTGTGCCTCTTCTCACAACCAAAATTAAGGACAACAAAGATTTAGAAACAAGAAAACAACCAGAACTCAGAAAATCAAACTGTTTGGAAGTCCAACAATGATTCATCCAGACCGGTAAGAGGGGCGGAGTCACAGCAGGAAAAAGCAGAGGCGCTGACCGGGCACACAGGCAGCAGTGGCTGGCAGCCCCCAGGTGCACACCCCGGGCATGGGGCGGCAACTGTGCAGAACCAGTGAGGCTGCACAAGGTGGCTGGCTGACCGCGTGGTCCCACATTCACGCGCAGATAATCCAGGCAAAGGGGAAGCGGTGAAAGGGACTAGAATCTGAGAGTGAGTAAAGCAACTGCCATTATCTCCTCTCAGACCCCGCCCCCACATACAGCGTCACTACCCAGCAACTGGGCTGTCCCGCCCTGGGGAACACCTGAGGCTCCACCCCTCACTACATAACACCGTGACTAGACAAAACAAACAAACAAAAAAAATATCCAGAAATGAAAATGGCTCAAACCGGACAACAAATCAAAGCCCCAGAGCCAATTTATCTAAGCGATGAAGAGATTGCCAACCTATCAGATGCACAATTCAAAACCCTGGTAATCAGGATGCTTACAGAATTGGTTGATTTTGCTCACAAATTAGATGAAAAAATGAAGGCTACAATAAGTGAAATGAAGAAAGATGCAT